>JAOEHI010000011.1:3029842-3040351 GCA_025447815.1 Percopsis transmontana
TGAGAGGTAGAGTTGGGTGTTGTCGGCATAGCAATGGTAGGAGAATCCGTGAGAAGAGATTACAGAGCCAAGAGATCTAGTATACAGTGAGAGAGTAAGGGTCCCAGCACAGATCCTTGCGGAACCCCAGTGGTGAGCAGGCAGGGTTTGGACTGGTTTCCATTCCAGAGGACTCGATAGGAGCAATCTTTCAGATAGGACTCAAACCAGGGGAGCGCCGAGTTGGTAATGCCCAATTCAGCGAGGGTCGATAGAGTGAGCAGCCTTGAACCCAGATTGGTGAGGGTCCAGGAGGTTGTGTTTTGAAAGGTAGGAAGACAGTTGGTCAGAGACTGCAGGTTTGAGTGTTTTGGATAGGAAAGAAAGGAGAGATACCGGTCACTACCTATCTTCCGCAAGATACTTTTTTTTTTTTTTTTTCCCAAGTGTTATACTCTTATAAACATGGGAGTCAACAAGATATGTCTGCTTTATGCAAATGTGTGTATTATTAACACAAAAAACAATGACAACAGTCTAGAAACCCTCAAAGGTAGAGCATTTACCATTTATTAAAAATAAATGAATTCTCAAAATCCAATCATAATTTTTGGCAAACGCAATCCCCAGTGAGGACACATGGAAACAACAGACTAAATTTTCCTTTACTTAATAATGAAAAAGTAGTTTGGATGCCTCACACTTCTCAAGCAAATCACACACAAGTAATTCTGTCCAACATCACATGGGCAAAAAAAAAGAGACTCACAAATACATCCTCTGGGCTATGTGGCATTAATAATTGTATTGTATACCATGGGAACCTCTGAATTTTTGTATTATTAAATTATATTTCACGGGGTGCAATTCCGAGTGGCATAGTAAACAATCATATAGCCTTATCCAGTCTGGTCACATTTTGGCAGCGGCCGACATAGGCAACAGAACTCAATAAAAGGTAAAATACAAGCGTGACGTGAGTATTCCATGCCATAATAAAATATATATTGTTGTTTTCTTAAGATAATTGGTGTATGACCTATTCAGCCATTGACAAATATACTAATTGTAAGTTGCTTTGGATAAAAGCGTCTGCTAAATACTGTGAATGTACATGGATATAGGCCACCAATGTACAAAGCTACTTAAACAGACTGCCCGCACTTATTTCTGTTATCTATAACCCCATATGTTTGCATCTTCCTGTCCTCCACAGGCTGCTTGGTGTAGAGGAGTGGGAGAAGACTGGCTTCCAGTATGATCTCATCAGCTGTCTGAACCTCTTGGACCGCTGTGATAACCCCCTGGATCTCCTCAGGGGCATAAAGCGCTCGCTAGTCCCTGGTACAGGAAGACTCATCTTGGCTGCTGTATTACCCTTCCAGCCCTACGTGGAGATGGGTCAGTCATAAATTATTAATGATTGTATTTATTTGTCAGATTATTCTGCGTTATGACTGTGGGGAATACATAGAGAAAGGGACAGTCCTCAATCACATTATAGCAACCCCAGGACTTTGAATGGGCATGTCTGGTAATACTACTCCAGGTGTAGGGGCTTGTGCTCTCCCTGGTTGCAAGAGGAGTGCCCCTCCCTCATTCAAGCAGTTGCTAACAAAAAAGGATACATTATTTGGGGGGGTTTGGGGACAGGGTATTTCGAGTGTCTTTTCTAATAATGTTTTCTTTATCAAGAAAACATAATTAAAAATATATATACAAATTTTTATATATAAATTTTTTTTTTTGGACTGTGTATTTGTTTTTTGGTCCAAATGGAAATGTGTTGTGTTTTTACACAGGAGGGAAATGGCAACGTCCTAAAGAGCACCTGAGGGTGAAGGGGAAGACGTGGGAGGAGCAAGTGACAGAGCTGTCCAATGAGGTGTTTCGTGGAGTGGGGTTTGATGTTGAGGCTGTGACTCGGTTGCCATATCTCTGTGAAGGAGACATGTATAAAGAGTTCTATGTACTTGATGATGCAGTATTTGTACTCAAGGCATTAGAGGGCTGAGGCTTGGTTTAAATGTTGCTATATTTTGGCAATGATCCACTAAACTGAGGCTCAGAGCTCCAAATGTTGCCAAGTTTAATGTGTCTGTCACTGTTGCTCATTGTGTGTTCTGTGTTGGAATTTTTATTTCTGTGAATACTGGATTGATTTGCTTTAAACAAACTGGCAAAAAATATTTGAAGCTCAGGTACCTCAATTTCTACATCTACATTTTAAGCAGATAGTATGTGATATTGATATTCCCTATCACTGTGGAATTGCTGTCTGGGCTTTAAAGTGTGGTGTTTGTGGTACAGTATGTGTTAATGCCGGTGCTGTGGTTGTAGCCAGTACTGTAGTGCTTGCAATCTTTAACGGCACCAGGCACATTACGAGTGGTTGGCTGATGAATCCCGAGTTAAAATCAGTGTAGGGCAAGGGCACGTACAGAGATGTCACCCCTTTTGTATCTTTGTACACAATTCTTCTGACTATTCACAAATATACAGCCATGGAAAAAATTCAGAGACCACTGCATATTTGTTTTATATAATAATATATTTAATATAAATATTAAATATTTATATTATTATATTATTATCTATTAAATGAACGTCGACGTAACTGTCTGTTTTGCTACTCCAATGTTTATTGATAATTTTCTGGCATACAGGAAGCGGTGTGCTGAATGTTTTCAGCAGGGTTTTTTGAAAGGAATAGAGGAGGCAGTACTGATACTGCTTTAAACAAAACGAATACAGTAACAGGAACAATTCAACATTAGAGTTTAGGTTGTTTTAGGTTATTGTAGTACAGAAAAGAATAATTGTCCTTCTAGATTTCTAGATTTCCCATCAGTGTCTGTTCTGGCACTGTTGCACCAGACCAGATTGTGTTGTGCATGTGATGTCATGCACAATTTTATAGATAAGTCATTGAACACAGTGTTGTGAATCATGTACAGCGTATAAAATAAGGCTTTGTTTTTTATATTATGTAAGAGTGGACGCATTCCTTTTTGGGTTGTTTTAATATTGTTCCCGAATGTGTCAATGACAGACTGACTGAGAGAGTGAGTGTCCGTACTGACACTGGTGCACCTGGTTAGCACCAGGGACAGGTATTGATACACCTCTGGTCGTCTGTGGTGCTGTATTTCACAACTGTACTGTAATATTTGTAGAGAAATCTTATGCAAAGGACCAAAGTATGCACATGTTTTTATTTTAAATTGGGCTCCATGTATTTAGGTTGATGTATATTAGTATTTAAGTTGAAAATATTTACTTAATATCAACAGTAAAAGCAATATTGGACCTTTTGAAGCTGGTATATACATTCATGATGTTGTCTATTTATTTTAAGTGCAGTTATAATTCTGCTTGACAATTTTTTTTCAATCTAAAAATTAGATTATGAAAGGAATTTTAAATACAATTAAGGGTTTTCCAGACCTGAAATAAGTTATTCCAAATGTAATTTGAATTTCGAATTAAATTAATTTCGAATTATTGTGTATGTGTATGAATTGTACTGTATATCTAGGAATAAATTATATGAAATGCTGCATTTAAATATGTTATCTGTAGACATATCCCACCAAAAACAGAAAAAATAAGACGTGTTATAAGAAATAAGAATCGTGTTAAGAAATACTTGTTCCTTTACACAATAATGTTTCTACACATACTGTAACAGCTGAATAAATATGCATTATAATAGCATATTTGGAGGAACCAATTCCATTGTTTATTTAGGCGCAGTTTTATGAATTCAGGAACAACTATTATTTTGCTCCATTCTTTAGGTTAGCATGTAATTAGTTGTAGTAATCAGAGAGCTGTCTTTTTGAACCCAATCAACTTCAGACTTTTGTCAACTTTGCATAATTTCGGTGTCATGATTGCTTCGGTGTACATGGTGTACACGGCCTCTTCCTATTCGCTCAGACCTGCGTCGTTTCCCGGCTTGCATTGGGTGCTGCTGTCGTTGGCCACGTCCCCAGGCCACGTCGCGACTCGCGTAGTAGGCTACTCGCCATTTTCCTATCGACACAGAATTGACTATTACGGGACGCTATAGCCACTAAACAGTTGTAAAAGATAGCCTGGTCACCTGAAGCGGACTGACTGTCATTTGACGGATCTAACTCGTGTTTGTTTCTGCAACAGCACTGTACCTTGCAGAAACATGAACGTTTTCAGACTAACCGGCGATCTCTCCCATTTAGCTGCCATTATTATCCTGCTGCTAAAAATATGGAAAACCAGATCTTGTGCTGGTGAGTAGGTATATGCTTGATATTCGTATGGCTTATTGTGTGATTGCGGGTGCCTATATTGTTCTGTAATGTTAGCTATTGTTGCTAAGCAGGTCAAACGTGGAGTTAGAAATGATAGCCGGCTAGCTAACATCACTCCCGGTCAGCTGTGCAGTAATGTGTTTTGGTTAGCATGCCTGCCTTGTTATCCGTTCATAAGAATACATTTTAAACAAAAACTACATTTAAACATTCGCCAGTGGTGCACTGGCGAATGTCTGCAATCAGCGTTTTGCCATCCCTGACAGCCTGTGGGCCCAGTCCTGCACTCCTGTAGGGCTGGGGCAGGAGAATGGCCAGGACAGACATTGGTGTGCTGTGGCATATCATACTTCACGGTCCCCAGTCTGGGGCTAAACTGTGAGCAAGGTTCACAGTCCAATGTGGGGACACGTTACGGTATTGACCAAACGTGACCTTTGACGTGGCAGCCCTGTCATTCAACTAATAGAAGTAGTTTCTCTAGATCAAAGCTGTAGCATTAATGTCATACATAACGTAAACGCTACATGATTATTGATTTGTACTGATGTACTGCTTTATCTTGTAGGGGTTGTAGGGGTCTTGTAAGGACAGTGCAGTATAAATAACAGCAACAGCAGTACGAAATAGGCACATGAGATAATTAACAGTGTTTGTTTACTAAAGGCTAAGACAGAAGGTCCTGCAACATATTCTGTGTAAAAGTGACGTTAAATTAATTTTTTGTATATAAATATATGAGAGTTGAGCTTCATTGAAAAGACATGTTGTCCCAATGTCACATGACATGATATTTACACACTGCTCTTGTATGCAGTAACACAGACCTTGAGACCTTGTTCCCTGAGGGTCTCATCCTTCACCTTCAAGAACTGGATTATACAAAAACCTTTTCACATTAAATGTTAGCAGATTTCATTTATTTTACAATGATGGTGTAGGCAGGGATAGACAGGTTTATTACCTAATGCAATGTTATTCAGACACTGCTTTGTGCATGGTGAAGAACTACACACTTTTCAAATTAGAATGTGCTGAGTAAACAGTTGAACATTTTCTCAAAGGTGAAATTGCATCTGTATATTGAACTCCTCCTGTCGGCCTCTTTACAGGTATTTCAGGGAAAAGCCAGATCCTTTTTGCCTTGGTGTTCACCACTCGCTACCTGGACCTGCTCACATCCTTCATTTCTCTCTACAACACCACCATGAAGGTAAGAGAGCGCCTTCTATTGTCCTGAAGCAGGCTTGCTCAGCCAGCACACCTTTGTTGACCAAGGCTTATAATGAATCGGCAAGACCTGTCTTGGTGAGATCTGAAGCCTACAGTATACTTGAATTTCGTATTTTAGCTGAACCGGTGGGTGTCCCAACAGCTGTGTGCACCCTATATTAGGCTTCTTGTGCAGTAGTGCGCAACGGCGCCAAAAGCCGACACCCTCCCAATGCATTTTTGCATACAATTGGTAAACATCTGTGTTTTTAGAATATCGCTACAACACCTAGTTAAGATCGCTCAGCGGTCACGTGCACCTCGTCCGCAAAGGTTCACGCGGGAAGTACGTTTCAGGCTTAAGAACGCTGTCAGATGCTGTTCGTCTGAAGTGGGCTTCAGTTACCTTTTTTGATTAACAAAATTCCATTTTGTCCATAGCCAGTAGAGTTAAGATGTAACTGTTGAGTACCAAAATATTAATAGTGAAACACTTTATTCCAAAGTGACTTACTGGCACTACAATTGGTGTCAATGAAAAGGTAGGGGTTAGACATCTTGCTCAAGGATGCTTACAGGTAGAATAGACAAGTCAGAGATCGTACCTGCGACCTTCCGGCTGGGAGTCTAGCCACTAACCTCTCCCAAAGGAGCCAGATAAACATCAGGCATTATCTTCCGTTTCAGATCATCTACATCGGCTGTGCATACGCCACCGTCTACCTGATTTATGTGAAGTTCAAGGCCACGTACGACGGGAACCATGACACATTCCGAGTGGAGTTCCTGGTTGTCCCCGTCGGAGGCCTGGCTTTCCTGGTTAACCACGACTTCTCTCCCCTCGAGGTGAGGACCTCAGCAGGGAGACCAATTGTTTTCAGAAATGCTATGTAGAGGGTTTCTCTTGAGGGTTTTTTGTTGACTATAACCAAACCAGATCCAGTTCAGTTTCTTATTTCAATGTCTTTTAGATCTTGTGGACATTCTCCATCTATCTGGAGTCAGTGTCTATCTTGCCCCAGCTCTTCATGATCAGCAAGACTGGTGAAGCAGAGACCATCACCACTCATTACCTGTTCTTTCTGGGTCTCTACCGCTCCCTCTACCTCATCAACTGGATATGGCGCTTCTATTTCGAGGGATTCTTCGACATGATTGCAATCGTTGCTGGAGTAGTGCAAACCATCCTCTACTGCGACTTCTTCTATTTGTATGTAACGAAAGGTGAGTCGGCCCGCAATCTCCATGCATCAGGTTTATTCAATTTCACCACAGGTGTCATCTAATCTATTGTTTAGTCATAGGAACACACCCAAATCGTGTGCTATGTCAAAGGGGGCTCTTTACTTGTGAAGGAGAGCTTTCTAACAGCATGTCTCTTTTTCAGTGCTGAAAGGAAAGAAGCTGAGTCTGCCAGCTTAAGTGCCAAAGAGAAGTGTTTTGGCAGACTCCGCGAGGGGAGGGGAGGAAACGGGGGTTAGCCAGGACACTGTTGCTGCCCGCTCCTCCCCTCTACTCCCCCTCCCGCCTGTGTAAGATGCCTGAGACAGAGAGCTAAAGGGAGATGCTGACAGTCGGCCTTGCGGCTTCATTTCACCCAAACGTGCGGTGGTAACACACCTGCAGGGCCCCCCAATGGCCTTTGGATTTCTGTTTGATGCATCTTGCCTTAACTTTTTTTTATTACTCTGTAAAAAAGAAAGTGAGAAGTTTTCTACATAAGTGTACTCTAAAGATATGACACTTACTAGTAAATAAGAGGTTAAATGTAAAATTGCCTTTGATCTGGCAGTGTAAAGTATGGCAGTGGACTTCTCATGGTGGCATATTATTGACTCATTCGTTTGTAATAGTCTTTGCAATCTGAATAAATGTGGTGTTTGTTTGATTGAGGGGAAATGTGTTAGGTCTCCTGGTCAACAATTTGTACCCCCAATTTGTACCCCCACCCCCAAGAATGATCTTGTTTACATTCCTATGTAAAATAGGCAGTGTTCAAATTCATGCCCCAAATTATAGTTCTAAAATACATGATTGTTTATTTTGTAAATCGTACATAGCTCCTCTAGTTTAATATATTGTGTTGATGCCTCCAAAGAGAATCATTCATTCATTCAGCTTTGAAATAAGGATTTTGAGTCCTGTCATGACTTCAAAAGATTACTTAGAAACCCTAACATATGTATTGCTGTAAATGTCTCTTTATTTGAATACCATAGCCATTGCCCCAGGGCCTGCAGTATATCATCTGTAATTATACATCAATGCCTGTCTCAACATTTCAGTTTTGTATTGTGTGGATTATTTGTTTGCAAATTTGAGCATTTAAACAGCAGATTACTATGTAAAACTTCCAATTAACAATGTCTGTAGAATTATCATAATTTTAAGATCAGTCATTGAATAATATTGTAGGTGAGAGTTTGATCCTATTGGCACTATTAAATTGGAGTGCAAATTAGTCATCCAAATGTGTTTATTTCATCATGCAAATCATTCCAATTATTTTTTCTTAGTGCATTTGCATGATGTTGCCTCAACAAATAAAATATTTTATGGGAAATATTTGTCTCGTGTGTTAATGTTAACATTTAAACATTTATCTTAAAGTTTGTTTAGTAGTTTTGCAATTACACATGTTCTCACGCATTTTATATCTAAATAGCCTTTCTTCAGTGTGATCAGGAATTTTCAGCTCGCATTAAACAGCGGATTCAATAAGGTCACTGGGTCTACACCGTTCAGAATTTATAGACAAAATTTCCGAAAATAACCATACTTTTTACTCGCGTCCAAGGTAGGGCGCTTGCTCATACCATAGGCTCATAGAATGAGAATTCGGACGCAGTCGGATTTTCTGCTAGGCAGAACCACTCATCATAGGTCACGATGGTTTATTGACTTCCTGTTTGGTTCAACACTCAAATACGTAAATTATTCAGTATTGCAAAAAGACAATATCTACATCAGTTTAAATACTACCAATAATAACCTGAACTGTAATAAGAAAACGTATTAAGTGTATCTGGGCACATAAGGATTGTACGTGTAGCACTTTAGAACGGGGATGGAGGGACGCGGTTTGGAGGGCGATTCAAATTACTTTCCTGACACTATCTAAAAGCGGTGACTGTCACTCTGTCTCATTTTGGCATTATCTTTACGAGTTTGGATTGCGGACTGTTGGAAGCAGCAGAAGGGCTTCCCCGTCAGCGGCAAGGCTATTATGCCTCTGGGAGGGAATCAAAGCGAGGGGAAAGTAGCAATAAAAATCCCAGGCAAAATGAGAAAAGAGAGAGCTCAGAATGGGAGTGAGAGTGAGGATTCTCAAGGCAAGAGGAAAGCGTCTAGGTTTGAAGAGGAAGGTGGATTTAAGCTGATCGTCAAATTTACAGATAGGAGTGACAAGGCCTTAAACCCCCTCAGGCTGTCGGAGGAGCTAAAAAACAGAATGGGAAATGTACTAAATGTAAAAATTATGTTAAATGGAAATATTTCTGTCTTCTTTAAATCTGATGCTCAGAGGTTGAATGCCATGAAAGTTTGCCATCTGCTTAACAGGCCTGTTGAAAGTTTCATACCTGGTCAAGCTTAAAATACTAAAGGAGTTATATACATAAGTTCTGAGATAACAGAAAGTGCAAAGAATTTAAAGGGAGCTGAGATTAAAGCAGTAAGCAGGAAAGAAATATGGAAATTAATGATGATTTTTAAGTTGCTGATGTTTTTCGTCTTACAATGGAATGCACAGAGTTTGGTGACTAATGGGCAGGAATTTAGAAGATTTGTAGATGAATTTAAAGATTGTGTACTGGTGTACTTGTCAGTTGGATGCTGCCTGCCCCAGAAATAGACCTCAGTATATTGGGAAAACATAAAATATCATGAAAGTAGTGTATATCCAGGTTTGGTGAAGCCAAGGCTGAATAATCACTGGAAGACATATCTTCAGATTTACACAGATGGATCTCAAGATCCACAAACTAGGAAGTCGGGTTTTGCTTTTTATATTCCGCAACTTGAAATTGTACCGCTCAAACGACTGTCTGAGGGTGTATCGGTTTATACAACAGAGCTAATAGGCATAATATGGGCACTACAGTGGGTGGAGGAAGTGCTGCCAAGGAGAGCGTCATATGTTCAGATTTGGCCTCAGTTTTAAAAACCCTGATAGGAAGCAATTTTTGGAGCCCCGCCAGACCTTGTTATGGAAGTGATAGTTCTATTTGGGCAAAGAAAGAAGACATTCCGTAATAATGACAAGGCTGAGACTTGGACATTGTGGACTTGCATGGGATCTAGCAACGATGGGAAAGCATGAGGATGGACTTTGTGGAACTTGCAAACAGAAACAAACTGTTCAACATGTACTTTTAGATTGTCTTCAATACAAAAATGAAAGAGAACAGTTATACTCTGCGCTAAGTCACATAGGAATACAGAACGTGACATTATAAGAGTTACTAAATTCCCCTGAGCATCAATTTGAGATAGTGGAAGCAGTTATTGTATCTCTGCAATCAGTGATGTTCATTGAACGATAGTTCATGAACGCGTTCATATTTTGGGTGAACGTGAGCTGAACGTACTGTATTACTGCCTGATGAACTTTACTGTGAACTAGTTCATTCTGGTGCCTGTGAACTGAACGCTCTCTCGGTTTAACTTCGTATATTAGGGTGCCAGATTTCTATAGAGGCTTTCACGCGAAAACCCCGCGAAAACACACCGTAAACAGGCCTTAATATGTAGCGGAAAAAACACCCTATCTGGCAACACCAGCCACCAGGGTCGCACCGCCGCATGCGTCATCAAAACAAACAAAAAGCAGGATAGAGGCGACAGCAGCATGTAGTCGACAAAGCAGCAAGGACGCGTCGTATGATCATTTAAACTAGTTTTATGATAAGGTCGGTGAGGATGGGAAAAATCTCACATTTCTGCCTGCCGGCTTTCAAAAAGAAAATCCGCACTTCAGTCACATCCACAGCAAACCTGAAACGGCGTTAAAGCAACAATGGGG
>JAOEHI010000011.1:3040451-3052543 GCA_025447815.1 Percopsis transmontana
ACTTATATATATATATATATATATATAAGCATAAGTCCACATTTTAATTATGTATATAAAATATTTTGAGTAAGGATAAACTGTGTGCTAGCAGGAAGAACCTTTTCGAAAACTATCTGCCGGACATCTTCTGGGATCCAATCTGCCGTTTGAACATGGAAGCGCACTTCAGCTTTTGTGTTTACTGTGGTGGGACAGATAAAATTAAAATAAGCACATGCCCATTTATAGACTAATGTAGACTTAAGTTGAAGTGTCTCAGTTGATATTTCACAGTGCCTGCCTAGTGCCTAGTGCCCAGTGTTGGGGGTAACGCATTACAAAGTAACGCATTACAGTAATTACATTACATTTGTCAGTAACTTGGTAATGTAACGCATGTTCCTAAATTCAGTAATCACATTACAGCTACTAATCAAACAATTATGTAGTTATTTTTTCTGTGTTGTGCTCTTTGGGCTGGTTTTAACCAACTTTGTTGTCGGCCTTGTGGTATTATTTTATTAAAGAGCATAAAAGATATATCTTGTGTATGTCCTCCTTTTTAGATATAGGGATTTGTGCTGATATGTGGGCATATGTAAGGTTTAGCGTTAAATTGTTAACTCAGCATTTACGTGACAATGCATCTGTGTTGGGAGTAATGCAAAAGTAATTTAACAAGTAGCGTAACGAATTACTTTCTACAGGGAGTAAATATGCATTACTTTAAGTAGTAAATAATGCCTATATTATAATAGCCTATATTATTATTATTTTAGTAAGGACAACAACACTGCCCATTTCATTGGTTTCATAAGGATGACTTCAATGATGAAATAAAATGCTATAGGTCTACTGTTACGTTACCTTTATTGACATGTTGACCGCCTGGACCACTGCTTCGGCTGTAAGAAACTGTCAGACGATCTACGAAAAGAGGAAAGCAAATGCCTACATATTACTAAAACAACAAGACAATAGAAATTGTCATTGGAAGATTTTAATTATAGATTGCCAGGTAGCCCTACTTAATACCAGGAGATTGGGGGAAAACGGAAACGAAACAGATGTGTATAAATACCTATTGGTATATTCATTGGGGCATCCTGAAACAGTTAAACACATGTAATTAGTTACATTCCAATCACAAAGCATTATTACAGCTACTGCCGTTGTCCGTTACCTG
Source organism: Percopsis transmontana (assembly GCA_025447815.1). Lineage (NCBI taxonomy): Eukaryota > Metazoa > Chordata > Actinopteri > Percopsiformes > Percopsidae > Percopsis > Percopsis transmontana. The sequence goes on from JAOEHI010000011.1 coordinate 3,041,620, forward strand.
TAAATTATCCGTTCTTCGATTTCCGTAAGAATAGCTTGGATGGATGCAGAGTCTGGAGAGTGTGTATATTTCGCTCACAACACTCAACTTAAAATTCGAATGCCAAGGCGTCGATCTGTTGTGATATAAACGATAAAGTAAACAACGTCGTACAATCATGTGTAGAGTGGACGTCGCCATGTTGAAATTATTACGTAATATGACGCTTGGCCCCAGTTCCCTGAAGCCTGGAATGACTGTTTCAAACATCAGCGCTGGGATTTGGGAATTGTAAAAGTGAAGCATTTAAAATTGTCCTTGTTCTTATTTAGTAAAGTGTTGAAATAAAGCAGAAATAGTTAAAAGAACAGGTTCCACCGAGATTTGAACTCGGATCGCTGGATTCAGAGTCCAGAGTGCTAACCATTACACCATGGAACCAACATGTCATACATTATGAAAAGAGATGTTGTTATAGTATACACGCTCAATTTCGATGGTTTTCTGTTTTGCAACAGTGAGAACTAAATTTGAAAGTCGCACGACATATGACTATGCATACGACATAGGACACGAAGGCATCATATTTATTTTTCAATTTTAGAACACATCACACTACGCTACACATCTACAGAGGCACCTAGCTATAGATAACATGTACATAATCTCAATAATTGACCAATGAATGGCAGATGGGAATCTTAATATAAAGACTCACAACTAATTACATTTTCAGTGCTGAAATATTACCAACATACAGTGTTCTTGCGCGCCTGTGTGTGTGTGATCATGCAATTGTGTGTCCATGTGGGATTGCATTTCTAATATACATTATAAATTACATTGTAAATTAATGAAACGAATAACGTAGATTATCTCGTAACCCACCACCTTGCCTCTAAATCCGAAAAGCAACACTCTCACCAAAGACCCGCTCACTTATCCGAAATTTGACACAGGTTATTTGTGAAATATTGTATTTAATATCCATAGATATGTGCATTATAAGTTGATGCGGGTCATTTTGACCCATGTCTTGTAGAACGTGGACGTGTTTGGATCATGTATCCTAGAACTAACATATAAATTCCCGTCATAGAGACCAAAAGCACTCACCCCAGATGGGACTCGAACCCACAATCCCTGGCTTAGGAGGCCAGTGCCTTATCCATTAGGCCACTGGGGCTCGCCGGCTATTTGGAAAGACAGAAGAAGTATTCACCTTCACGCTTATTTGCGTTTCCGTTTAGATTTTTGTGTTAGAGTAGTGCTAGTATTTTTTTCATCATGTTATTTAAGTACAAATTTGTTCTTTTACCTATAAAATCCACCAATAGGCTACAATCTCAATGTTTGCTTTTGTCTCGATGATTAAGAACGGCACTGTGGAGTAGGGAACAATCGTGGCAGGGGATCAACAACTGCACCACACCAGACAGCTACTGGCGGAATGGTGGCAGGCTAGCTTTTCGTGCAGCGTTTGTTGGATTTGGCGTTTGCTCGTTTTCTTTAAAAAAATGAACTTGCTACCGTCGAATCCACACGGAAATGGGCTCCTATATGCTGGATTTAACCAGGATCATGGTAAGAGGTTGTCTTGATTCTAATTATATATATATATATATATTTACAATTGGACGTTGGAGCGTCGTAGATGCTAAATTAATGGTCAGACTAACCCAGGAGCTAACCGTTACGATAGCGCAGCTGACACGACTACTGTCAAAACACCACTTTATAAGAGCTCTGTGCATTATTTGGCTAAAATAAGAAAACATATGTTTAGTATAGAGTTGGAAGTTGTTCACTAGTTAACACGTGAATGTTAGTGAACAACAGTGTTAAAACAGATCACATACTCTGTGTTAGCAAACTGGCTACCTAAGGTAGCCAGTTATTAGCTTTAGCCATTTCATTATTGACTTGTACCTAAGGTACAAACGTCAGTGGTCTGTGTTAGGGCTATCTCACCAGCTAGATCAACGTCCAGGGAAAGACATTTTGCGTATTGTTTGTTGTGATTTTACATAAAGGTACAAACAAAAATCAGATAGCAGGGCAGTTAGCAACCCTAACTAAGCTAACGTCTAAACTAGCCGAGTTTGACAGATGCTCGCACATTTAGTCTATACTTTTGCTGTTCGATACTCGCATAAATAGACAGACTAACTAACCAGCTGAGTTATAGCGTCGAAAATAATGCGCATCATTTGCGCACATTTGTTTTTTTCTTTTTAGCTACAGCAGTAGTGGCTTATTGGCATATCTTGCATGACATTGGATTTTCCTCAAATCTGTATTGGTCAACAAGTATTATAGCTGCTATTTAATGTATACAGATGGACGGGGGAAGGAAGATTATAAATATTAATGATAATTGATAACATAATAGCAGATAATATTGTTGTATTGTCTGTAACTATTACTTTTTGACACAGACTATCTTCTTTTATTGTCTGTCAAGGGTGCTTTGCCTGTGGAATGGAGAATGGATTTCGTGTGTACAACACAGACCCCCTCAAAGAGAAGGAGAAACAAGGTATGGAGGTCTAGGGTACTTGGTTTTACTTTATATACATTATCAAGGAATATTCCACTTTTGAAATGCATACTATATATTTTAGTTTTAAGTCTATCTATATACATATGGCATAATCAATTAACCACCTTCCAACAAATGCATTTATTGTAATGGAATATCCAACAAAAGACAAAATTAAGACGAAGCCATTCACTGCAGCAGCAGTGAATGGCTCCCCAATACCACAGCCATCTTTGTTGCTTTGTAGAGTCACTTGAGATGCAAATTAAGCTGGTGGTGTGTCAAAAAAAATCACTGCATGGAAAACATTGAGAGCACTCTATGTATGCAGAGTTATTGGCATGGCTCCTCCTGCCACAAATCTGTCGGCACCCCCCTGTCTTTCGACTTAAAACGTAACCGTTCCAATTCACTATTGGATTTACACTTGGATCATCTCTAAGTTCTTGACCCATCTCTTAGAAATGGGTCAAAAGCAGCAGACAAAGACTTAACATCTTTGTGACTTTGTGATCCTGGCTGTTACAAGGTGGAGCCAGTTATTTCCAGGCTATCGAAATTAAATGGAAATGGAGCTTTTTGCTTGAATATCTTTTCAAGCTCGGTGAGGTGGGTGACATGCCCAACTGCCGTGACAGTGAGCTTCTTTTCCCGTGCCGGCGGAAGGCTTAATGTGGCTACTGTCTTGATGGAAAAGGGAATAAGAGGAAGTTAATGTTTTCCCCAGAGAGTCCCTGTGCATGTGACGCGGCACATGACCCACTCCGGAGTGGCTTGTCCAATGGGGAAGGATTTAAAAGGATTTACCTGCTGTAGCCCAGGAGCTACTATGACAGTGCAGTCCTGTCTACACCTTTATTTAGCACCTGACTCAGGGTGCTAAGGTGCTATGATGACGCACTGAGCACAATGCGGTCTATCACGCAAGGGCTGCCCATGCTAGCCTGGACATAGCGGGAGGCTTGAGTAATCCTATGGAATGGACCTCGTTGTCTGTTCTGGTGTGGTGAGTTCGGAGCCGTGTTGAATAAATGATCTATTGATCGGTATCAAATCATCACATTCAGCACTCTTAAATTAGGATATTTCTGTTTCAGTCATGTGGAATTTATTATTATTTCAGGTAGAATTACCTTATGGTCACAATGCTTTTTAAAATCTTTTTTCTAACTAGCAGTTTTGTGATTAAAAAAAAAAAATTTGATATATGTATTGCTTTGTTTGCTTTATTAATAGCTGACTGAACAACGCATGCCACCTGTGTTTCAGAGTTCCTAGAAGGTGGGGTCGGCCATGTGGAGATGCTGTTCAGGTGTAACTACCTAGCGCTGGTTGGAGGAGGAAAGAAGCCGAAATATCCTCCCAACAAAGGTACTTAGTGGGTATTTGCTTGCCTATTTGGTTGTCACATGCCCTTGACACCATGATGGTTGGCATTGACAGTCTTACATTCTTTGTTTCGCCTGCAAAAAGTGTTTCCAACCTAAACCGGGGACGTGGATCTGTTGCAAGGTAGTCGTACCAAAGTCCTTATAGACATTTCTGGCCACTCGGCAGCCATCTTGGTAACACCCGCGGGCAGTTATTTAACAAGACCTAAATGGGAAGAGACCCATAACGTCTCCCATAGATTTCCACCCAGGGTTCTTTAAGTGGTCTGTCTCGGTCTGTCTCGTACTGCTTAATGTAAATGTTTTCTAATGTTGGATGTGTGATGCCTCTTTGTAGTGATGATCTGGGATGACCTGAAGAAGAAGACCGTGATTGAGATTGAGTTCTCAACAGAAGTGAAAGCGGTAAAGCTTCGGCGGGACAGGTATACCATCAGCATAGGCTGTATGACTTACTGCAGCTGATCACCCATCTACCCCATCAGGACTTTGGTCCTGGGTTGAATCCCCTACATGCCTGCTCTATCTGCGTCCTTGAGCAAGATGCCAAATCCCTACCTGCTCCTTTTATCTTTGTAATTGTACTCACTGTTCTGTAAGTCGCTTTGGATGATAGGAAATAGTGTACAGCACAGGGCCAAGCCATGATGCAGTTATAACAAGACAAATCACTGCACTTCATGTTTTTACGAATGGAGAATAAATATGAGTCACTTTTTCAAGTGTATACGGCTGATGAATACTACGTTTCATTCTATGGTAAAAACACTTTAGATCATGGCTCAACCGTGAACAGACTTTGCATACAACCTATCTTTTTATTATTTCTTTTTGAAGAAGGAAACATGTTTTGTTCTATCTTGGAATAGGTTTCTATTGTGCTCATGCCGCTTGCACCATGAAACCAAAAATGTGTCGCCCTCCATAGGCTCCATATTAACAATTACAGTAAGGTGATTTAGCAGATACTGTAATCTAAAGTGGCTAGCAGCGATTACAGTTACAAGTCTTGAAGAGCCGGTAGGGGATTAGGTTTCTTGCTCAAGGATACTTGCACGTTGGCCCATGTCTTGGATCTAATCCAGGACCTTTTAGGCTGAAGCCAGACAACCAAACAACTAGGCTGGCTATTGGCAGAATTCCCCGGATCATTTGTCGTCAAAGAAGCCTCCTTTATCTTTAACTGCAGAATGCAGTTTATTAATTACGTTTAGCCTTAAATTGTCCTTCCTTGTGTCTCCTTTGTGTTTAGAATTGTGGTGGTGCTGGACTCGATGATCAAAGTGTTTACGTTCACACACAACCCTCACCAGCTGCATGTGTTCGAGACCTGCTACAACCCCAAAGGTCCATCTACTCTGCTGTACAATGAATGCACATGACATGTGACAATAATATGTTGGGGGGGTGCAATTCTCAAATCAGATGGGGAAACCCGTTAATGTATCTGTTGACGTCGGTGTAATTCTCACAGAAGAAACATTTCCTGCATTGTACTTAAATGTGTTGATCTAAAAGTATATTCATGTGAATCCATCATAGACATAGAAGACGCATCCCTATGACCTGTATTTAACTATGGTTACTGCTTTGCTCTGTCCAAACGTTCTCTCCTCAGGCCTGTGTGTGCTGTGTCCAAACAGCAACAACTCTCTGCTGGCGTTCCCCGGCGCCCACTCTGGGCACGTGCAGATCGTGGACCTGGCCAACACCGAGAAGCCCCCCGTCGACATCCCCGCCCACGAAGGCGCCCTGTGCTGCATCGCCCTCAACCTCCAGGGCACCAGGATAGCCACGGCGTCTGAGAAGGTACGCCAAGCTCCTCCACGCGACGCTGAAGTAGGGCTGTGCAGTATCGTATCGCACATACGGACAATCCGTGGACTTCCACCGGTACAATTCCTCCCCATGATTTTGTCATCCCGATATATTGACGATATAGTTGATGACGTGATCCTGCGAGTATTGGTGTTTGCATTTTCACTGGAATTTCAATTTGTGAATACATTTCCTATTCTAATTTTAGCCTACTTAATTGGTATAGTTTAGTATTTAATGATGGTCAGGATTAAGTTTGACTTTTTTGGCTCAATGTTTGTGTTTGCACAGCTCTCAAGACTCTATGCTGATGTTTTCATATCGTCATCAATATTGTTACCGCAAAAAATATCATGAAATGTTGCGATACAGTTGTAAGTCTATATCGTCCATCCCTAGTTGCAATATAATAACTAAAACTATAATAACTAAAGTTGAGTGTCCGCTATCCAGTATCAATCCAGCCCAGATATCCTAAGCGTGTTTGTAGTTGCGGCGAAGGTGTTAATCTGTCTTTGTTTTGTGTAAGGGGACTCTTATAAGAATTTTCGACACGTCCGCCGGCCAGTTAATCCAGGAGCTGCGACGAGGCTCCCAAGCAGCCAACATATACTGGTGAGCATCGACCAATAAGGATCTAGCACCCAACTGTAGGACGTTACAGGACAGTTATGTCACATCTTCTAAGCAGCCTAGGTTATATTTCCAATGGAAATTGGGGCGGGGGGGGGGGGAAGGATTAGAAAGGAGTGTTAGGCACTCAGGTGTGGGAGGGGCATTAGCTCAACAAACATTTCTATAACACAAATCGAGGCTTGTACCTTTTTTTTTTTTTTAAACATTAGATTGATGAATGTTGGCTGATGGAGTCTGTGAGCCATACTTGGTGTCCTTATTATTCCTCTACTCCAGGAGTGTCAAACTCAATCACAGGGGCATTCTGGGACTTGTAGTATCCGCGATGTGCGTCTTATATATTGGCAGGCCAGTTATGAGACGTATATGATATTTTCTCGCGTTGAGTTTGACGTGTGCTCTACTCCTTCCCATTTAGTATTAATTTCAACCAGGACGCGTCTCTCATCTGTGTATCCAGTGACCATGGCACAGTGCACATCTTTGCGGCCGAGGACCCCAAGCGGAACAAACAGTCCACGTATGTCATCATTGCCACAGTTTTTTTTTTTTTTTCTGAAATGATATCCAGTCCGTCTGGAGAATGATAAGTAATGACAAACACAAACCTGCCACTTTTGTAGGATGCCAACAAATTCAAGATGAAAGGATGATTGGTGTTTTGATTCTAAAAATAAAACTGAATTCCCTGCAGTTTGGCGTCGGCCAGCTTTCTCCCCAAATACTTCAGCTCCAAATGGAGCTTCTCCAAGTTCCAGGTTCCATCCGGCTCTCCCTGTGTGTGCGCTTTCGGAACAGAACCAAACTCTGTAGTAGGTAGGTTTGGTGTGCTCAGTGCTGTGGTTACATACCTTCTTTGCATATTATCTACGCACGGGCAGGACTTTACTGTAATACATTTGTATCACTGAGGAAAAGCCCAGTTTTGTTTTTCCATAGTAACGCTTCAACGACATTGTAACGATGCAATTAAATTATTATAATTTGGACTTAAAGGCATGGTTTGTAAAATATAACATCATTATGTAATTTTTATAAATGCTTTGAACCTGTTTTTCGGCCGGGTATTTCCATATGAAGTGTACATGCATGATAATACCTGATAACAGAATTAGCCTTTTACATACCAGCATTCTGTCTGAAATCACATCCCAGGCCCGCAGTTTGACAAAGCACTGCAGGTAACATCAAGTAGCACATGCAGTGTGTGTGTCTGTCCACCTGGACCCGTGTTCTCGCCCCCCCCCTTGTGGCCAAAGTGACAAATAGCTACCTTTTTTAAACCATAGTATTTCTAGACAGGGAGTGCAGCGCTTATGACGTGAATTCTCAGACGAGGGTCCTGCTAAAGGAAAGGCAGTTGACAATAATTTCTCCCACTTCCTCTTTCTCAGCCATTTGTGCTGACGGCAGCTACTACAAGTTCCTGTTCAACCAGAAGGGGGAGTGTTCCCGGGACGTCTACGCCCAGTTCCTGGAGATGACGGACGAGAAGATATGACCTTCGACCTCTCCGCAGACTCGCTGTCAGCCGGCGGGAATTATTTGGGAAGTGTTGATGAACTGGACTTTAAGCTGGCATCAACAAGAGACTCAAAGAGAGCAGAAGTCTCGGCTCTTTCAGCGAAGACGGGGATGTAAGAGACTTGGTCAGAAATGGACGTTTGTGAAACGTAATTTCCAGACAGCTAGTGGGACAGAGGGACCCAAATGCTGACTTCTGACTCTCAAACCAAACTTAAAAAAAAAAAAAAAAAAAAAAAAAAAGGAGAAAATAGGGAAACATTTTTGGTGGGAGAGGGGATGAAAGATCAAAGTGTTGCTTTTTAACATGTCTTCCGTGGAATTTCAAGCGAAAAATACTATGGGTCCTTTTTTATTGCATTGTTGGCTCTGGTAATTAGATGGATTTAGTCCTTTTTGTCTAACTAACACCACCTAACCTAACTATAGGGAGTGCCTCTGAACCGAGACTGAAGCGTGTATGCGTGCGTGTACATAAACTGGCATAAATTGTATGTTTGTGTGCGTGTGTTTGTGTGTGTATATACAAATGTACTCCAGTTACTGAAGAACTTCAAAACAGCAGGGTCACTTTTATTAACATGTCCGCTGACATTCATGTTACCTGTTGCTGTGGCGATACAAGCCCGTTACAGAACCTGAAGTTGTGTGACTGGTATCTGCTTTGATTAAACGTTATCCTAGTCTTACTAGATTTTGCATATATTCACTGTATAGACACACTGCACCATATATAATATTACTATAGAATTGTACAGAGTAGTAGCTGCTTCTTTTTGTATGTGTAGTATGTATTTTCCTGATGACGTTTCCGTGAGCAGTTGGCTTGTTGTTTCAGCCCAACTGGGGAAATCCTTTGAACCAAATACACAAGCAGCACAGTCATAGTGCTGCGATCAGGGCCGAACTTACGGTCCATATCAGATTGTACTCGACAGTCGAGCAGAACTGTGGAGAAGAACGGTTATTTCCTTTTTATTTGGTGAGACTCCACCATCTCTTTCATCCCAACAGTATAACTTGATTAAATCAGAAATTCCCTTTTATAAGTGTCTGTGATTGACAGTTCTGCAGTGTAATTTTACAACCCCAGTTCAATGTAGTGCATTCTACGTTTTTTGTTTACACCCAATTCTTGCAGCGACGCGTTCCCTAAAACACATAGCTTTGTTCAGATATGTAAACTGGTGAAGTTATGACATAAATTCAGCCAGTGCTAATCAGGGAATCTGAAGTGTTTTGTAAGCCAGTTGTCACATAGTCTACAAACGCATGGTTGAAATGAAATACTTGTTTTTCATTTCTCATGTTAATCTCCATGTTTTTGCTTTGTCAAATAAAAAGTGGGTCCCAGAACACATTTAATTTGTGTTCCTCTGCTTTAGAATGTCAATATATGTAAGCACACTACACAGCATTGAACACGCAAATAAAGAATACTTACATAATGGCTGTTATTTTCTGCAAAGGAGACTTTATCAACTCAGCTTCGACTCTAGAGTGTTGGTCTGGTATCTTTAATTGGGAGTAAAACATTTGCAGTCAAGTCGCTCAGCACAGATCCCACAAATGGGAATTTCATTATACCTGCGGGCACTGGACATTTTAATGTGTATGTGATATATCTAATGGTCCAAAATTCAGCCTTTGATATCAGGGTTAGAGATCAGACCTATCGGGGTACATTACATGAAAATACCTTTTCTTGTTTACCTGTTGAATAATGTGCATAAAACAAATGTCTGGTGAGTCTTCATATTTTATGAGGTCTTAATAGATTAAGAGTGTAGTGTAGACTGTGGTCCTGAAAATGATTCTAGTCTCATGGCTAAAAGTACACACTGATACACTTAGATGAATAACAAGAAGTTTGAGGGTCGATTGCCTTCCAAGCAGTTAAGTGTAATATTCTTGCTCAAGAAAACGGGCTTCCTGGAAGTTTAACACAATGGTGTGTAATATTGGTTTCATCATTCCACCACATTAAAACTACTTATAACCCTTTCCATGTCTCTTTCAAACACTCCTACAGATGTTATATGCAAATTAATTACAAACAGTCTTAAATTGAAGGACTTTTGATGTTTTAACGTTATAAAAGACTTACTAGATTGGAATACATCTAAAATACTAGTCTTGCCCCTTGCATGTAATTTGTTAGAAATCATCTGTCAGCTATCAGTGAGTGAAATGCTCTGTGACATTATCTGCTCTGGTTAATAGTCCCTGCCTCTATATATCCATGTCAATTTTTGACTGCCCGAAATAATTCTGACCAATCGGGGTCTCTTTTCCCTGACTGAGCCGGTAAATATACCTTGCCTGTCAATCACATGAATGCACACACAGCTGCAACAGGTTTGTCAATGACCAACGAGCTCCACAGGGAGCATAGGCGGAGAGGGGGAGAAATTGGGTTGTTGATTTTTAAAATCTTACCTCCTTTCATTCTTTTTAACTAGTTCTAAAAACTACCTCATCAGCTTTAAAGTGTGGTGTAAGAAAATAAAAAAATAAAAACACAAAATAGGAAATGATGTGTTTTAAATTAATTTATAAAAACAAAATAAAGAGCATTTACCCACTGAAGCAGAACATCACTTATTTTTCCTCATGAAACAATACAGATCTGAATAGACTTCTACAAGCCTGAACAGAGTAAAATAACCGAGCAAGGAGACTTAACTTCAACACAAAAGGAAACAAACACGGCCGAAGATGACAGAAGACCAAAACAAAAATGGAAAAACAAATAATTAAGGGTAAGTGCAGCACTGGTCAGAATCATGTAGCATAGATTCAGTCTAAATTTTCTTCAGTTCCATATTCAGTTATCTGCTCATGTACATTGTCTCTAGATTCCGTAACATGCAAGCTTGATGAAACATACGGTCAAATACGCATGGGAATATACTTTATCTCATAGGATATTTGTGAAAATACGGTGACCGGGGGGGGGGGGGGGGGGGGGGGGAAGTAAAAATTGAAAAAAAAGTTATAAAAAAATTTTTAAGTGGCAGAAGTAAAGGAAACT
>JAOEHI010000011.1:3052643-3072296 GCA_025447815.1 Percopsis transmontana
CATTAAGAAGGGTTCGGTGAATGCGCATATGAAACTGGTGGGGTTCAGTACATCCAACAAGGTTAAGAACCACTGCTGTAGAGGCTTTATTCAAGGCAATGAGTCTAAAAAGGCTTTATGAACCCTGCATGAGAACACCGTCACCGATGCATGCATGTTCAGCTTGCAGAGTTTTGGTGAAGGCTGGCGTTTATCTGGCAGCCAAACGTGGAATCTTACAGCGTCGTCGGCCTGCCGCTTGAAAGTCTTCACTTGCAGCTGCAGATTGTCCACCAGGTCCTGCAGTCGCAGGATCAGTTTCTTGTCCTCCACCGACTGAATGGTGAGATCCTTGATTCTCTTCTCGTACATACGGACGCCCTTGACGCCACCTGCGTCTCCCACCTGTTCCCTCTTCAGCTGTCGCTCCAGCTCACGCACCTGCAGGGTAGCAGTTGTTAATATTAAATGTACACTGAATACCATTTAAATGTAGCCTACACTGTAGGTTTTAGCTTTTGGTGTAATAATATGTTTATTGGGCAAGAATTACACGCTGCTATTACAAGGAGCAGATAGTAGGGGTGAGGCATTTTGCTCAAGGATGCTTACAGGGAGGCCTAGTTATCAATCCATGTAGAGAACAAAATAAACATGTAACGTTAGACTTTGATAACAGGATTTCAAATCTCACTGACACAGAACGTCAAGGTTAGTAAACATAAATATTTAAATGTAAAGAATTCAATATTTGTATTATACATATATCACATTAAGCCCAGCACAACATCCAGTCTCCCTTTTGGACGATGTATATATTTTTTATTGTCATCATAGCCAAAAAAGTACATCATCAAGAAGGTCCTTGTAACAAGGAGAGCCATCGGGGTCAATGCGCATGCTCAGGCAACATTTGCACAATTTTAAATTCTAACGTCTGGGTCAGACTGATCAATATAAAAACAATTATAAAATCAGAAGTGACAACACTTAGTAGTACCTAGTATGAAACAACCATTGAAACATAAAGACACACAAATACATCTACTTGTTAGTTTACGAGTTCAGTATACCTTTTAGTTCAACATGTGGGGCTACAACGAGGTGCTCTGCCTGCCCACGGCACTTAACGTTAACGTTACCTGTTTAATTGACAAAGACGTGGGTACACTTTGAGATTCCGTGGTCGGCCGTGGAAAAATTGTGGGAACGGCACCTCGATTCAATACAGCATAATAATTTTTTTGACCTCCTTTGTAGTCGTCATTTCCGAAATGGTCACTGCACACACGCAGATTGAGTGTCTTGGTTATCAGCGCAGTTGTAAACTTGGGATCAAACTGTGGATTTCGAATGGCTTTCACCCACTGACTGCATGTCTCGGGATCCGTGGGGAAAACATGGAATTTCTTTTGGATGGACGTGCTACGGGCATTTCCACAACCGGGTACGGAGCACTTCATTGTCCCACGCCGCACGCACACTTCACATAAAGTTGTACAGAAATGCGAAAGTTTCTGTTCTTGGTTCCAATAAGTTTCCCGGCTGTCGTCCCTCGACTCACCTGCTCTCTACCTCAACGAATGCATAGCCTACAATAGGAAATGCACGCCATAGATGAGCTGAAAACAATGCCCGTCGAAAACATTTACTGGCTTTTGGAACTACATTATTTGTGTGGCGCTTCCTGCTTACACCTCAATACCCCCCTCCCCTCACTGTGAGAAGTGTGAACTAGCATACGCTGGGTCAGAGTGGGGGTCGTCGGGGTTAGGGCAGAGCGCAGCAGTGTCCTATCTTCGGTTTAACTCACAACACACAGGTTACTGTTTATAGTATTTTACCGCAGTACGTCGGTTAAAACACGTAGCCTTGTTTATTTTTACAAGACATGTAAAGGCTGTTTGAGTTACAGTATGTCACTCAACTTTCACCAAGGAGGGAGAAGGGCGGACACATTCACAGACTTGTCCTTGGTAAGATCAAGACAAAGAGGTCTAAAGCAAGAATATAAACTTTCAGATGATAGGCATGTCGCAACGAGATCCATAGGCTTTGTGTGTGCGGCATTGTAGAAGAACCATTGCAGATTTCAGTTTTTTTTCTGTTGTTTTGGCAAGCAGTTTGTGGTAATTTGTCAGCGTGTTGGAGGCTTGACGGGGGATATTGGTGGAGCGCTGAAGATCCTGGTTGGCCAGAATTGTCCTTTGGCGTGATGCTGGACTTTTGTGTTTGTTGAGTCGGTCGGCAACCGTTTTTGTGTCAGCCTTGGTGGTTTTTGGTCAATTTAGTGCCTTGGCTGATGGCGCGTGAATTTGTATTTGAGCGTGGATGGTAATCAAGGGTTTAGTGGGTTCAACAAAGGCCATGCGACCCTAGACAACATTCAACTTTCAGTAATGCTTTAATAATGAATAATGAGCCATACTGTAAATGGCAAATAGACTGTATTACAGGTTGATGCTCTAAATAACAATCTCACATAATGGAATAATCAGCCTGTTCTAACGAATATACTACGTTACCTCTCCACTGCAAAATATAAAGTGGGTGTGATTAAGTGAGAGTATTTTTTATTTTAAAGTGTCTTACATTAGGAGGCATGCCAAACAATCAACTCTTAATATGAATTATTATTATTTTAATCTATTGGTTTCTGCAACTTGTTTACAGAAGCAGTGTTTTTAATACTAACTCCATATTAACACCTTCAAAAAATAACAACGTATTTTGCCTAATTTAAATTTGTATGAACTTAAACCAAGGTGTGTGTACAATTTAAAGCAAATGTCACGCAGTTTGTTTTCTGATCGTTGATGATTGTCAAGTAACAGTAATCTCTTTTTTTTTTATTGAGAAATAACAACGTAGTGTTTACAGGAAGATTGATTCACGATTGAAAACCCTGCCTAATAACGAAATTTTATGAATTCAAAATTCATTTTCAGAAGTCAGAAAAAAATAAATATTAACACGATGTTGTAGGCTACTACAAACTGACAAGCATTCAAAAAAATTGTTTTTTGCCTGATGCGCAATAACAGCGCAGCAGAAATAGCATGAATACAGCGACGGGCGGAAGTAGAAACTATGTCCTACATGCAAGTTTGTGTGTAAACTATTATGTTCATCAGAAATTACAGCAGACGGCCTGGCTCCGTTCGAATACACCACGAAGCTGAGTCACTTCTTGTTTCGGGCAAATATTACGGTCAACTTCTGGAATAAATGCGAACTCATTATTTCAGGTCACACTGCGAAGCGGACTGCGAGGATGGAGCACTGTCCCGAAACGCCACTTTTTACTTTCGGAGTGATCGCTGACATCCAGTACGCTGACATCGACAACGGGTGGAATTTCTCACGTACCAGAAAACGATACTACAGAAGTAGTCTTCAGTTACTGAGGAACGCTTGTGAGAGCTGGTCATCCGCAGATGTCAAACCCAGATTCATCCTTCAGCTGGGGGATATTATAGACGGCTTCAATAAGCGTCATGGCGCGTCAGAAAGCGCTCTGGAAACTGTGATGAGAGAGTTCAGCTCCGTACCTGTGGCTGTTCACCATGTGTGGGGCAACCACGAGTTTTACAATTTCACCAGAGACTCGCTGTTCCACTCAGAGCTCAACAGCACCCCCCCCTGCGACAAGGGAAGCCGGGTACAGGCTGGGGATATCTACGCATATCACTTCAGCCCGGCCCCCAAGTTTAGATTTATTGTCTTGGATGCCTACGATGTCAGCCTCCTGGGTAGAGAGGAGTCAGACCCAAACTACATGAAGGCACTAAATATTATAAAGAAACACAATAGCAACGAGGACCTCAACCATCCTCCAGGTAGCTAGCGCTGGTAGCTGGCATTTATATAGTAATAGGTTTCTAATTAGTCTTTAAGGTCATGGGTGTATTTCTGTTCATGATAACTGTGTGTTGTGCTCCTCTCCATCCAGGCTGTGGCGGTCTTGAGCGGCGGTTTACAATGTTCAACGGGGGGTTCAGTAAGGAGCAGCTGGATTGGCTGGATGCTATCCTGACCCTTGCTGATGATCAAGAGGAGAGGGTCACCATTCTCAGTAAGTGCAGCCTCTCAGGTCTAGACTCTACTGTGATTAATAGCAAAGTACTATTTGCACATATTAAATATTAAATTGCATACTGTAAAATGTACCTGGACTATTGCGTTAAAGCTACAGGTCCGATTGCGTTGCAGTTGCAGAAATTGCAATAACCTGTGTTTAACCTGTAGATGGTGCTGTTCTTTGTATTTGATATTTTTGTGTTTGGATATGCTCAATGTGTATAATAAATGAATAAAAGAGTACTCCGACAGTTATAGAAACTTTTCCTCATAACTGCTACATTATATTAACTGTTACGTTGTATTACAATTAGGTCATATAGTGGACACTTTTATCCAAAACAACTTACAAGTATTACAAGGAGCAGGCTAGACATCTTGCTCAAGAATGCCAGGTAGGCTTACTCCCGGGCTCGAACCCACGACCTTCCGGGCCGGGAGTCGGGAGTATATGATAGCGAAGCCTGAATCTGACAGTCCCAACGGTTCTGACAGGTCACCTCCCGGTGCACCCCGGCTCCACCGATCCGGTCTGCCTCGCCTGGAACTACGACAAGCTCCTGCCGTTGCTCCGGGCTCACGGCAGCGCGGTCTGTTTCATGGCCGGGCACGACCACGACGGCGGGTACCACATGGACCAAGACTCGGGCGTGCACCACGTCACTTTGAAGGGGGTCATCGAGACGCCCCCCGGTGGCAGCGGCGCGTACGGCACGGTGTCCGTGTACCATGACAGAATGGTGCTGAAGGGGAGCGGGAGGGTCGAAAATAGAGAGATTTTATTTGTATGATGCCCCCGAGTGACTGGGTTCGTATTGACACAGAGGCCTGGTTCGGTGAATTATGTCAGCCCGAGGGATTTAAACTTCTGGTAACAAGTCTCATAAATCCCTCATGACATGCTGTAAGCCTAAGCCAGGGGTTCTCCATGGTCATTTAAAGATATATATATATCTATCTATATATCTATATCTATATCTATATATATATAGATATAGATAGATATAGGTATATATAGATAGATAGATATAGATATATATAAAAATACATATTTTTTTAATGCTTGCGAGGCCTATGGATTGAAATGGTTGAGAACCAATGCAAATGCAATGACAATGGTACCTCAGAGAAGTATTGGGAAGTATTTTATTTTGAAGAAATCTTGAATGAGCACTAGTAGCCTGATTTTACAATACTATTAATATCTAGATGTTTAATTTGTGGTGAAATCAATATTTCCTATGCAAATTCTTGGGATATTTGAATATTTAATGAACTGGCCTATGGCAACAATAAATCTAGTAAAGTTGCGTTGTGTGGCATTTTGTATTGCATATTGTATCCTTGTTAAAACACGGACGTAGAGGGAGCCCTTTTTATGTCCTTGGTGATGAAATATTACGCAAAACATTTCTTGAGGCTGAGAGTACTATACAGTTTCAGAAAAAGTGTCAATCTGATTTCATTTTCTTCGTGGGGTCCACCCCCGCCCCCCCCCCCCCCGCCCCCCCGCCACCTGTCATGTTACGAACACGTCGCCCGGTGTCGTGCCGAATCTATTCCCTCGCCGAAATGGTTTCGTTGCCTAAATGCTAAAACAATCTTTTTAAGCATCCTCCCCACCGGTTAGCACCAGTATGAATTACCATATGTATATTTCAAAGCAATAGTGAAATATTATTTTATGTGCTTGTGTCCCATTTGTATTATTTTTGTCAATACCTGTAGGCAAAGGGACCGCGTCGGCGGGGGCGGAGGGAAGTTTCGCAAGGCACCCCTCACAGATAGGCATGACAGATATATAGATGTAGGCATATTCCGTCATATTATATAGCTCCTCCGTGGCCCATAACAGGCCCAGACGTGGCCGAATGGTGCATCTGCGCTACGGCGGCGAAGTGTCCCGTCTGGAGACAAGGAGGCAGATCTGCCCCCGGGTCGTCCCCGACTTCTTGGCCAATGCGATTCTGCGCGAAGTTTGCTCCCTGCATTGCAGCCTGAGCGCTGCTGGGATCCAACACAACAATGGCGACTCCCAGTAACTCCAACAGCCCCAGCAACACTGTGGGTTCCACGTCCCACCACCACCAGCAGACACAAAACCTGACAACGCTCAGCAGCAGCATGCAAGGTAGGGGAAGACAGCTTTGAGTCCGTGATTTATTCTGTTTCACTTTGGACTTTAGGCTCCCTCAAACTCCGTGGCTATCAAGTTAGCAGTGATGCAGTAGCTGATGAATCGCTAGGCCTTCTAAGGTACACTGTTGTATGTAGATGTAGTATTCTAACGATCTCTACGTTACTTAACAATACCATACCAAAAATGTTAAGATTGTTACAACGCGCTGCAAATAATTAAAATCTACCTGTCGATATTAGCTCTTAGCTGCTCCATGCAACACACACAGGCCTACGTTTAGAAATGCCCCCGGCTACTGTATGCACGTACTGCCGTGTTAAAGATTGGTTGTAACTGTGCTATTGTCGTAGTTAAAGGCGCGTTGACGATTTAAATGTGAATACTGGTTATGATTCGGTTGATGTAACTTGCCGCTGACAGGGATCACACCCGTAGATAAAAGATGTCTATGGAATGATGCCTTCAGTGATGGTCTGTATAGACTTGAGATGTATTAACTAACTGTCGCAGATTTCTAGCATGAAATGTTTTATTTAAACCTTGCAGAAACCAACACGTGCTGGAGATGTCAAAATGAAACAGGTATTCAACACTTATTTCTACAGGTTTTAGTTTTTTTAAGGTTATTAACAGGTTGTTTTGACTTTGTCAAACCAACCAATCTATGAAATGTTTGCTTTCCACATTTTTATTTTATTTTTTTTATTTTTTTTATTTTTTACAGTTGTTTTCCAACTAAGTACATCCCACTTTTCTTTAAAGCTATCTGCATGGGATAGTACCTTATCCAATTTCAATATTGTCCAATTGGGCGTTTGGCGTTGGCTAATCTCGTTTTTGCTACAAGACACTACGGTACAAGACTTAATTTAATTTCATGTCCCCAAACCAAGTTACACATGTGTGCAAGGCGGGGCGCTGTGCTCACAGAAAGTTCAGGTTTTTTTTTTTCATACCAACAATATCAGTTTTTCCTAACCTACCTTGCGTTCACCTTCCAGAGAGGACGCTTGCCGTGGCGGCACTTGTTAAAATGAGCAGAACACCCACTCGCACACAAACCAGCCCTAAGGACACATTGTAAAATGTTTTCTCTTTACTTCAGGGTTTCAGATAAGCTTGTCTGGAGTGCCCCAAAGTAAGCAAAAGACCTTTTGCACACACGTAGCACACCGACCTCTCCTCTTTGTGGGTGCATCTCAGTAGTCTAAAGTGGCTTCCTTTCCTTGTTATCTTTCATCCTACAAAACGTAATCAAGTGGACAGGAGTGAAGTGTAGTGGGGGGGAAGGAAACCGCTGGAGATTATTTGAACAGCCTGTGTTTTGGTCTCTGGTAGCTGGTGGGGGGAGGGGGCATTTCCACTGTACTGATGCTATGGGCCTACTGAGGTAAGGACGAGGAGGGCTCTTTTGCACCTGGGCTAAGGGATCTGTTTAAGGTTTAAGGGATCTGTTTGCACACACGTTTTGTTGGAGCCGGGCATGGCATATAGGACTCAACCCTTTCAGCCCAACACCTTGCATCATGTGAGGATACATACTGTGTGGACATGTAGCCTACCGCATGATTACTCAAATCACACTTTGCATGGTTGGTTGGTTCACTTTGAGAGCTCATTTGTCTCTGATAACATTCCAAACACTTCACATTGATTTTAAAGTGTGCTGGAAAAGTGTTGGGACACTTCTCTTGAGGAAATCAAAGCCTGAGCTGCCATATTCAAATTGGTATCAATTGACTTGTGCAGGGATTCCCGCTTTCAGTCTTTCTCTATACGTATAGGAATATAGGTTAGTAGTACTGCAAAAAAGGCTTTAATAACCACATTTAATAACCACAATAAGGTAGCTTTAGAGCATATGCATTTGAAAAGATAGTCCTGACCAAGGGACTGTTGCGGTAATGTAGTCTGAAAATTGGGAATCCCTGCCCTGCCCCTGCTCTGGGCATTTTGCTTGTGTTTAAAAATGCATTTTGTGTTTCCTTTTTTGTACCTTGATAGAGTGCTTGATATAGTCCAGTGGTCCGCTGAGGTCATGTATGTCTAAAAGAGACCATTTCTTATAGGCCTAGATCATTTGTTGCAATAATATACCCAGTACAAATTACACAGCATTACACCGCTGTTAGGCATATGGACGCTTGCAGCATAAATCATCATATAACGTTGCTTTAATGCACATGTTAATGTGTTATTTATAAGTGTGTAGTGATTATTAGCTGCTATCAAGGCGAGACTGTGTACTGGTTTGTCATTCAGTGATGTATGCTATGCTGCCGGGGGTGCGTTGTCTTAATCTCTCTGTCCGGCCAGGTAAACGTAAGGCTCTAAAGCTGAATTTTGCCAACCCCACCGTGAAACCAGCCTCTAGGCTTCCCCTCAACCCACCGGCCCCCTCGTTCCAGAATCCACACATGTAAGTAGGAGGGTATTTGTTTTAGAAATTAACCAATAGGAGTCTATAGGCGGGCATGGTTTCCAACAGGTCTTGCATCCCGGGAAAGTAAAACCTTGTTTGCATTGCTCTGCTCTCACCTGGTCAACAACCATTTTTTTTGATTAGCAATATATTTAGCTGCTGGGGAAATATAACTACAACATGGAAAAAGATTTTCTTTGTGCATATGGGGCTATTTAACTAAAGAGATTTGGCCAATATGAACACGCTAACTTAAGGCTCCATGCTTGTCGGTAGGCAGCAAGACCATGGTAGTGCAACCAATGCTAACAAGGCTAGTACCCAAGCTAACCTCTTGGAAGCTGTTCCATTACACCACTGAAATAGTGTGAATTCTCAGTTTAGAATGTGTCCATTTATTTTTATGACTAAATGGTTGACGTACAACAATAATGCCAGAATCCTCATGGAGCTTTGTTGAGATGTGAGTTTCCAGGCACTAAGAAACAGACTTTATGTGCACATTTTCTGGCCAACATATTTGTCATTATAATCTTTAGTGACACAACCTCTTAACAAGAAGTATAGACAGTGCCACTTTTGTATTTTTATTTCATTTTAATTTTTAATCTATTCATCTTTATTCAATTTTAAGTGTCTTCTGTGTTAAGGGTGTCATCATTTCTCCTTATTTAAATGGGAATAGTAGTAGGCCTGAAAACATAATCATTCTCAAAATGTTTCTCTGATTAAGTATTTACAATATCCACGTCAATATATTATGTATATGTTCCTCCCACTGGCCCAAAATGGCCCCCTGTTCTCTGCCCACCTACCTCTCAATGTCTTTTAATGTGTGTCCATCCCTCCTGTCCTCAGAGAGCGCCTGCGGACGCACAGCATTGAGTCGTCGGGGAAGTTGAAGATTTCTCCTGAGCAGCACTGTGACTTCACTGCAGAGGACCTGCGGGACCTGGGCGAGATCGGCCGCGGGGCCTATGGCTCTGTCAACAAGATGGTCCACAAACCCACGGGCCAGATTATGGCTGTCAAGGTGCGACTCCCATCTTATTAGGGTCTGCGCTGACAAGAGGGGGTTGTGTCGGCTTGTTTTAGCGCCCCTTCCGCCTTGTTTTTATTATTTATATAAAAATGTTTCAGTGTATTTAATAATACACTTCTGCTAGAAGAGGACTTTAGTTACTTTTTAGGGATAGTTATTTTATCCAGGGTGGAGGTTTTGTTGTACACCCAGTAATGTTTGATACTGCTTCATTCTATTGGGGTTGTTTTTTAGGTTCAGTACATGCTCGTTGCAGTGACGAGCGCTCTATTCTGTTAGCCAGCGCCAAGACTGATGAGTGATGTTTAGCTTATTGTTGCTCTAACGTGTCTAAACTAGAAGATGCATCCCAACTCTAGAAAATCACAGGCTTGTCTTCACAGTCCGTAAAAAGTGAATGCAGTCATTTACCCCTTTTTTTTATTATAAAAACATCAATAATAATACTTTAACTCGGATCATTTTTGACCAAACATCTGTAGGCCACGGTCTTCATGTTTGATCGTCATGAAAACTAAAGAAATAATTACAGTCCCTGCAGTCTGGAATGTGCTATTATGTCTGTGACTGCAAGATGCCTAACCGGTACCGCTAACCTACTCCTATAGACTTGTGCTGACTTGAAATCCTTTTTAGAGAGAAGCATGTGTAAAATCGTCGATTCTCAAAACTCGGGTCCCCAGGATGGGTCCCAAGGTGCTTTTGAGAGGTCGTAAGGCGATTGTCAGGGGAAGGAATAATCTTGGCTAATCGGGCAGTTGCTGTGCTGTGTCCACAGAGGATTCGCTCCACCGTGGATGAGAAGGAGCAAAAGCAGCTTCTGATGGATCTAGATGTTGTGATGAGGAGCAGCGACTGTCCCTACATCGTCCAGTTCTATGGCGCCCTCTTCAGAGAGGTCTGGGAAATGGTCCTTGTCGCAGTATTGTTGTGATTAGTTTGTTTTAAAATGACCAGGTTGACTTTATATTGATTATTTAAATATTTTATTTATATATATATACACACACAATATTTTGTATAATCTTAACTCGTAATAATTAAAGGTGTAATAATTATTCAGTTAATGTCGGCTGACTTGAATTTTTTCTTTCAGGGTGACTGTTGGATTTGTATGGAACTTATGTCTACCTCATTTGACAAATTCTACAAATATGTATATTGTGTGTTAGAAGATGTCATTCCAGAGGAAATACTAGGCAAAATAACATTAGCGGTGAGTTGATTGCTCAATATTTTTTATACAAACCAAACTTCAACAGTCTTGAGTGTGAATGAAGAGCTCATGTGCCTTGTTTTTATCTCCGACAGACCGTTAAAGCACTAAACCACTTAAAAGAAAACTTGAAAATAATTCACAGAGGTATGTTGTTGATGATGCTTTATAACATATTACACAATATTATATTATACTTATGAAGTTGTGTCTGCTGTCCTGTACGGACACTAATTTGTTTCTATGGTCTGTACAATGATTGTGTTGATTCAAAAATCCAAATTTTATTAATTTGATAAAAAAAAATGCCAGTAATAATATGCTAGGAATTATTCAGTTCAACATCGAAGTTTATTGTTGTCACAGTTTGAAAAAAGTGCTAATGCGAAATGTCCCCATATAAAATGCAGCACTTCTACCAAATATGGCTAATCAGACGGGAGGTGGCAGTGGAGCGCTTATCCAAATGTAGAATAAATCAGACAATTACTTATCTGAAAATTCTGAATCTTTCAGTGTAACTGCATATAATTAACCACAAATATCGATTTGTGTTGGATTACACCCCCCCTCTCCCCTCTCCCCGGTCTGCTTATTATTCCAGACATCAAGCCCTCCAACATCCTCATGGACCGGCGGGGGAACATCAAGCTGTGTGACTTCGGAATCAGCGGTCAGCTGGTGGATTCCATAGCCAAGACCAGAGACGCAGGATGCAGGCCTTACATGGCGGTAAGCAAATGACGGCACCAATCTGTCAGTGTCAGGCATGACCGACTACTGGTCTGGGAAGGTTTCTCCCAACTGAGCGGTCCTGGGTTTGATCTCCTACCTGTAAGTGTCCTTGTGAAGAGGCCTAAGCCCTACCATATAGTTAGTCATAGAATGACTTTGGAGCAAACAGTGACTAGTACTGGTAAATAATACTGGTACTGGTAAGTAATAGCAAACATTGATCCATGTGAACTTCCAGGTAGTTCTGAACTCCAGACTTTAACACTGTAAAGCAAAGGTGACACCAAAACCGGCCTTTGTAAGCAACTTGTCCTGAATATGTGTCACAAATACCCATTCCTGCCAGGGCTGCTATATTGTAGCTGCACTCCAAACACAACCTAAACTTTCCCAAACTTGCACCTTGTCATTAACTGAGTACGACAGCAAGCGAAAGTCAGACTATCGTGTCGCCTCGGACGCTCTCTGTCCACACTGAATCCGTTACATATGTAATTCTGTTACGTCATGTAAACAAACCCCGTACCTATCAGCTGTGCGCTCAAGATCAGTCTGGAGACACAGCCTAACCACTAAAAGATGATAGCCTAATTGCTATCTTCCTTCAAACAGAAAACACACACATTAATTAAATTTTCTATTAATTTCTTTACTGGAAATTACATGCAATATAGCCAACAGAAAATTTTAATCGTGGACGAACAGCGGACTAAACTGTGAGATGAGGAAGTATCGTAGAGATACCTCCTATTATAAAAACGTCGTTTGCAGCCAGTTAGGACATTCCAATAGAAAACAAAGCAATCAAACTGATTTTGACGCCCGCTCGCGTCACATTCCGTTAAGACACGGTGTAAGCCTTCCTCTGTGTTTTCAGCCGGAGAGGATAGACCCCAGTGCCTCCAGACAAGGTTATGATGTCAGGTCAGACGTATGGAGCTTGGGAATAACTCTGGTAAGCGAAATACATTGACATCCTAAAAATTAAACCTTAAAGTGACAAAGTGACAACTTTTGTTAAACCCTTAACCCTATGAAGCAACGCACTGGCATGGGATTACATTTGAAACCAATTCAAATGGAGTGTTTCATTTTAGATGTATTCCCTAAAATGATATATCTTCAATGAAACACAAATTGGATTTGTAAGACTAGCAGTAATGACATCGATCTCCTTTGTAGACATGTTAAGATTTTGAGGTAAGGAGGTCTAGAGTCAAGGGTTTAACAAAGTTCAATTTCCATCTAACGATTCAATATTGGAGTGTTAGTGTTCTGCCGGAGTGTTATGGAAATGTAAAAATGGCTGTGTGTTTGTTTTTAGTATGAGCTGGCCACTGGGAGGTTTCCCTACCCAAAGTGGAACAGTGTGTTTGACCAGCTGACGCAGGTGGTGAAAGGAGAACCACCTCAACTCACCAACTCAGAGGACAGACAGTTCTCCCCCAAATTCATCAACTTTGTTAACCTATGGTAGGTACCACTGCCTGAATGTTGATTTATATACATATACAACTGTAAGCTAGTGGTTCTGCCGTGTAATTGCTACTAATGTTAGTACTAATTACTAATACATATATAAATGCTATACTGATTGTGAGCAGGTTTCAGTTCTCTGGAAAGATGTTTCTGTCATTGCGTTTTTGCTGCCCTCTGCTGGCAGGCACCTTTCTCTACACATAGCCATAGGGTAATGTAGGTTGACATCGTGAAGTATTTTGACCTGAAAAAGGGTTTTGAATCTTAAAAACCACACATGATTAATCCACTAACTATTGGTATGCTGAAATCAGGCACTTGGGAGGGACTGAAAGTAAAATGAGCAAGTCATCTGCTTCATCATGTGATTGGTTGAGGGTTGTCGGTTAGGAAGTATTGCGTCAACCACTAAAAGATACAAGGCCTACCTGATACAATTGGGCTGTAATCACCCACAAGAGAGTGAAGTTAAGTCAACCTTTACTGAACCACAGTACCACAGGCTAGTATATTATCACAATAGTGTATTATTTTTTTTTATCTGATGTCCTTTTTTCTTACTTTTGCCAGCCTTACAAAGGACGAATCAAAAAGGCCAAAGTACAAGGAGCTCCTGGTAAATATACAATTCATATTCCATACAAATATTTTAGCAACAGTGTCGTGTTGATTATGTCGCCCCCTACAGCACAGCAAGTGCTATGACGCTAATATGCTAATCTGCTAATCTGACCGAATCTCGTTTGGGTTCCCCACAGAAAGACCCGTTCATCCTGATGTACGAGGAGCGCTTCGTGGACGTCGCCAGCTACGTGTGTCGTATCCTGGATCAGATCCCCACCTCTCCCATCTCCCCCATGTACGTGGACTGACTGAGCTGGTTGGGGTCGGGGGTCAGGGGTCACGTAACGCAGCAACGCGCAGTGGGCGGGGGCACCGAGCTTGGCAACACGTCACACGACAGTTTAGCCCTCAGTCATGTAGGATCACCTGTTCACACGTTCCAAAGAATTACAGGAACTATTTTCAAATTGCCCGGTGCAATAAGATTATTTTAACTGTAATAATAATAATAACTATTATTATTAAATACACTCGTTCATCTCCCATCACCTCAGCCATCGTCAGTGAAATGCTATAAATAAATAAAAACTAAAATAGAGCAAAACTTGAAGACATAACTTTGTCTCGGTAAAATGCAACGCTTCTCTTTTTTATGTGAGGAAAAAAAATAAGAATAGAGTATACATACAGTATATGGTGTATATATAAATATATATACACACACGATGTACAGAACCTACCAAATACAATTTTGAATGCTCATGATATGAACAAATCTAGCCACCTCCTGGATTGCACATTGTGGACTGTATGTATGGATTCTGTGTGTTCCCTTCTGCATTACCTTTCTATACAGCACAGACGTACGCTGATAAACTTCTGAACACACCGTTTGTTGCAGCCACCTTGACTGATCAACGGATAAGAGTATGACGTTTTTTCTCTGTCGACGAAACAGGGTAGCACAGCTTTACATGTCAAACAAATATATGCAATCTGTGAAATCTTACGTGTGGGTCGGAAAAGCATGCGTTTTTATTTTTCACTTCAGACGCTACTTCGCCTGATATAAACGTAACTCTGGGACTTGACGTCTGCCGTTGTAAATGTATGTGTGTGTATATAGTACATCTAAATTCGTTGGTCTTGCCAGGTTCAGCTCCGTTCCCAAATAGAGAGGTGTTCTTGACGAACCCCGATCAAGCGGTTACGAGGAGCTGAGTGTTGTTTTCATGGTTTGGTGACACGCTGTAAACTCTTATCACCCAATAGGAGGGATTAATACTGTCTGGATATTACATGCTGACAACAGTGCAGAACGGGTCTTTCTGTGTGGAACTCAAGAACCCAGTCAAATTAGCACAATAGTGTCACAGCACTTGCAGGGCTGTAGGGGGCGACGTAATCAACACGACACTGTTGCTACGATACGGTGTAAAGCTCAACTGTTAGTCTGCTTGGACTTTAGGACGGTCCCCAAGCGGGCACTGATGATGGAGTTTTCCGGTTATAATGCCAAATCATGTGTTACACTCTGGGTTTGCCCATAATACACCTCTATTTACCTACAAACACAGAGCTATCCTAGTTAGTGGTGAGGTAAAGGGGGATTGCAAATTAAGACTATTGAGATCCATCTTTAGCCGTGCGGGGTAATTTACATTAAACACCAGTTGGAATTAGCTTGATGACCAAACTGTGTGTGGTCTGTGTAAAAGGGAAGGAGAATAATCATTTGATAATAGCCACTATTGTGACAGCTGTTGTCAAGGAGCTCATGGTCTGTCATTGTGAAGAGAATCATTGCGCCTCGTCTGATTTAAAGGGACACTCCTTGATTTGTGTCCGGAATTGCCCTTGGGGGAAACCAGCGTTACAAAAAACATTTTGGTTTGGAATTCAGATGCGAATGGCATGCACTCCCCCTCTACTTCTCACCCTATAGAGGTCACACTGTTCTCTACCCCTTCACCTATTAAAACAAACAGTGAGCTGAGGTGGAATTTTGTTGTCCTGGGGGGCACTATCACGCAATCGAGGAGTGCACCTTAAAGAGGGCGGGGCATGACAGTTTCATAAAAACGAAATGTACACGGACATGATGTTCTTCCATTTTTTATCTGTTTATGCTATGAAATAATGTACCACCAAGAAAGCCCACCGTATTTGACACAACAGAGTTTCTCTGATGATCTCCATTCTGTTTGGGACATATAAATCTTAAGAACGAGAACATGTTGTATAAATTGCAGTTTACTAGAATGTTCATATTAGATTATACCGTAATATTAAGGGCAATGAGTATTATATTGTATCTTTATTGAGGGTCAAAAAATAAAGCTCACGTTGAAAAGGAACAAAATGTGTGTAGTGTGGTTATTTGTGGATTCAACTTAAAAAATATTACAGAAATTATTTTGCAGTGAAAATTTTATTGCTCTTTTCTCTACAATATACAAGGGTGTGGACAAATACTGTTTCTTGAACAATAGTAAAGCAAAGTGGGCAAGCAACAAGTAAGCTTTTGTCAGATGTGATTCCTCCCCATGGTGAAAATGACACCAAAATCAACCACATAAAACAAACAGCGAGGGGTTAACAGAATGTAGAGGACTTTGGCCTTCCAACATTACTACATGTAACCATGGAAACCAAGTGCAAGGCTTACTTCATAAGAAAAAAGGGATATTTGGTCAAAAGTATGTATATACAAAGTAAGATTGGTTTAATTTGTACAGATTCAAAGGCACATAATTAAGTGTTTTTAAGTTCTGGCTACAAATTTTTGAGACACTTTGAATGAAATGATTAACAATTTCTCACATTATAAAACTACTTAAAGGCTTGGGTGCAAGTTTGAGCGGTGTTATGTGCAGTATTCACAGTAAAAATATCAATATATTACATTTTCCTATTCACAAGTGCTTAGAATGGACCTTTGCGCTTCACTTTTCTTTAAGGAAGTAATTTGGAGTGGTTCACTTTGTGGCAATCACATTTTTAAGAGACTTTTCTGAGTTGCGCTGGAGTTTTCCGGTAAATAAAGAATCCCAATCTTTTATAAAGGAATGTCATTACACAAAGCATAATTATTAAAAAGACATAATAAATATGGTCTTGAAAATACAATGGGTGAAATAAAATACAACAAAAAAGAACAATTCCATAACAGTCCTCTGACTTAAAATGAAGAACATAGAAAAGACAACAAAAATAGGTAAACTGATTAATCTTGGAGCTTTTACAATTAATATTTGTAAATATTTTCCTATTATTTTTATGTAAATAATAATAATTTGTGAAGGGAAATTGTAACCGATAATATATTTATATAACATGTTTGGTTCATTAACTAATTAAAGCTGTAATAAGACCAAAGGTTGTTTAAATAGGTCATTGCTGTCCTTTCTTTTGTCCTTATGTGAATAAATATGCCAAATAAAGTGGAAATAAAAGTACTTAAACAGAATGGCAACCTTTTCTGCACACAAACTATGCTAACGCAAACGGTGACAAATGTGTACTAAGCTAGGTGCAAAGTGACATTTCTTTCATATTTACATGAAATAATAAAATGGTTACTGTAAAATGTTGTGGTAGCAACATGCTTTCTCCCACACCGCAGATAAAATGTGCAGACGCCAACTTGTCTCTGTCAGTAGATGTCCATAATTATATATTTACATTTTGGCCACATGAAGAAATCCAATTTACTTGTAATTTTATTTCTTGGTTCCAGTAATACAAATATAACCTCAAAAAGCATCCAAGATTGTCAAAATGTTTCTTCAAGTCACGATGGTGTAACACTGTCACTACATGAAGCTCTTGCATAATGCACAAAAATGTTATCTGTTGTATTATGAAATATAATATTTCATTCATGTGTCCATCATGATACTGATTTGGTAGTTGTGCGCACCGTTGTCCATAAGGACAAAGATCATGTCAAAAGCACCTTGTCTTTACATATTAGGTATGACATCAATATGAAAACCATACTTAATTGAAGTAGGGAAGAGAAATAATCTAAGGCAATTTATAGTATACTGTAATTCGGCAATACAGCTCTAGCCCTAACTGTCAAACTTTTGGTCATGGTCTGTGTTTGGTGGCATATCCATCTGTGGCAGTGCAACAATAACCAAATGCTGACACTACAAGTGAACCTGTCATGAGGTCTATAATTGGTAACATTCACTATATCTTTATTAGATGGGGTTGTAGAAGGCCTCCGCCTAACCAGCGGTCCGTCTGATTTGCCGCTACTTGCTAGTTGCTAAATGGCTGTGTTCGATTAGCAGCTAGCTAGTAGCTATTCTTTAGCTTCACCAGTGGTCGAGGTGGAGGTCCATGGCAGAGTTCAGGTTAATGTCTGTGACATCCAGGAACTCTGTGTTGAAGATACTGGGCCCGCTGGGCGGAGCCACGCTGAAGGCCGTGGCCGAACTGGGTGGGGTCAGATCCAGCCACTCCATGGTCTCCCACGGCGCCTCGCTAAAGGCCATGCCAACCATGCCCTGGGCGTCTGGCACAGAGGACACCTTGGCATTGATGGGCGACAGGGGGGTGGGGGGGTCAATCAGGTCTCTGAGCTTGTCGTGGTGAGGGTGGTGGTGGTGATGGTGAGGGTGGGGACTCCGGTAGCCCTCTCTCTCCCCGTTCCCTTCTTCCTGGACTCCGTCATCAGCAGCCATTTTGAGAAGGCTCCCCTCCCCTCCCCGACCAATGGGACTGCCCAGCAGGGTCTCCAGGTGGCTGTCTGTGATGTGATTAGCCGGGTGGCCATAGGGAGCCAGGTGCTCGTAGTGTCTGTGCAACCTTGGCACGACAAGGCCGGCACTGCCTGGGAAGACAGTAATGTGAGGCACAACTTTGGTTACAGAAGACCTCTCCCTCTCTTCTGTGGCGTTAGCCGGCATCTCTTCAGGAGAAAGAGAAGACGGAGGGAGGGTCACATCACACAGTGTGGTGGCAGTACTGACGTACAGCTAACAAAGCCCAGACGGACTGCAGATTGCCGCTGGGTCTTAAACTCCTTGTGTATATGAAATGCCAGCAATACATTCATCTACTTCTTTGTCTTTCAGTATTTTAGTGCATCTATGATGGGGATGCGAGCTCACGAGGGATTTGTTAACTTACCTCCACTCTCGATGAGGACATCCAAAAGTTCATCCATCTGCTGACTTCTTGTCAGTTGCTAGAAAAGAAAGACCGACCCGCGGATCAACCCTTTGTTCAACAGAAGGGCGTCTTCAGCATTAAACAGTTATCTCCTAACTTATCGTCCATCCTATTTGGAAAAGGACGTAATGCTTTAAGCCCGGTCAAAAGAGTCAACAGTGCAGTGAACATAGCGATGGATGAATGAAAAAAGTGGTGCGCCGCATATGGCTTCAGAAGGACAGGAAAAGGTTAGAAGGAGGTCAAGGTGGAATTAAAGCAACGCCAATACGTTTAAAAAACCAAAATACTTTTGCTCAGCCATCATCTATTGAGGTCTTGAGGTGGACTGGAGTTTTTACCTGCTTCACTGCATCTTCATAGCATGGGGGCTGTCTTAAGTCAGATACGCCTGACTCTGAGCTACTGAAGGCTGGGGCAGAGACCTGGCACTTTTGGCCAGCTGGCCGAGGAGAGGGCAATACTGACATCTACATGAGAAATAGGCAGAAGGTTACATTAGCCTACTGGGTTTCGAGAGGGGGGGGGGGGGGGGCGCTTGTTAAAAGTGAGTGTGGGTTTTTTAATAATGATTAATTACAACTGAAAAAATCCCAGGCAGTAAAATGATTCCAAAAAATAAATTTATTATAAAAAACAATACTCGAACCATATTAAGCCTTAAATATGTTTAAAATTACACTTCTCGATTGTTTTATAGCACCATAATAAACATCCAATTTCAACTCTAGTTTCATTTTTTGAATCTAATGTCCACAATAATGAATTTGATTTTAGGCGGAGGGTAGAGATGTGTGTATGCCATTCAG
>JAOEHI010000011.1:3087394-3103395 GCA_025447815.1 Percopsis transmontana
AGATGTTAGAATCACGAGCATGAGAAATTAGATGTTAGAATCACGAGCATGAGAAATTAGATGTTAGAATCACGAGCATGAGAAATTAGATGTTAGAATCACGAGCATGAGAAATTAGATATTAGAATCACAAGCATGAGAAATGAGATGTTAGAATGACGAGCATGAGAAAGGAGATGTTAGAGTTATGAGCAGACGGAAACAAGGGAAATAGTGATATCTGAACCGCACAAAAGTAGATGGAAAATGTGGTGACCTGTGCGGAGGGGCGCAGACTGATGTCAGGAGACCCGAGACGGCAGGTTACTTGTCTAAACAAGGCCAGGGCTAGGAGGACATGGATAGCTGCCTTTGAGCCTTTGAGCTTCTGTAGAGACCATGAACAAAAGTGTTTAGTGAAACATTATTACATTCATCTCTTTAATCTATTTGAGGCTTTTTGGGGACTTCATCCATCCCAGCTATCTCGACCTTCTGAGTGCTTCACTACGGATTAACTGCAATACCCATTTTGTACTATGACTGGTGGACTGGACTGCAGGGTTTTCTGATTAAACAACTTATTATGTTACTTAACAAATAGCTAGAATTTTAAATCGGATCTGGACTATACAATTTTATATTCCAAAACATGAAGTGTATAAAGGCCCCATATCATTTTCAATTTCCAACTGTCGTTTTCTCCCTCCAAGCTGAACATTTTGTTTCAGTTAATGTTGAATTTTTGGAAAAATATTTTGTTAAAGCATTTTACGATTTTAAATTACTTTGAATATTTATACTAACTGTTGGGACACAAGTTGATTGACACGATTAATTCGCCTGTATGGAGGACTAGGTAATGTCTCCCTGTTACTAGCTTTGTAAGGTAAACCCAAGGTAATATCATCAGGCATGTTATGTGTCTCCACTTGCAGCAGTGTGCGATCTCTCTGACCTGCAGTTCTGTGGTGAGAGCACCCGCTCTTCGCTCCAGGAGAACCTGGGCCACACAGTCCCTCAAGACTCTGTAGGACGGCCCGCAGCACAGGAACGGGTCCACCTCAGTCGAAATCATCCTCTTTGGGGCCAAAGCATATGTCATATTTGTCATTCTAGTTTAAAACTCTTCCAACATGGTTATAAGAGGATTTTATGTGAAAAGTATAACCAACTGTGCAATATAGTTATTTCTGATAGCTACAGTATGTTCCCTCAGCCCCAAGCACAGATTCCAGGCTGCCCCCCATTCTGAGATTGTTGACGGGGAGGGGGTGGGGAAATTGAAAGTTACACTTGCTACAGCAAATTACAGCAAAACTGCACTATTATTATGCTAGTTCACCCTAAAGGGTAGATCCAAGCTAAGGCTGAAAACCCTGAGGGAACACAGGGAACATAGGAGCATGTAAGCGCAAACTGAAGTATAAGTCAAAGGGGGGTCCCCTTTGACTTATACTTCAGTTTACTGTACAGTATGTATCCCAGATAGCATTACCTGGCGTCGAAGCACCTCGGGTGGGAAGAGACATTTCCACTGGGAGCTGTTCATCAAGGCCAGCACACTGTCCCTGCCAGCCTGTCTGTGGAGAGCTCTCAGCAGGTACACCCTGTACCAGTCATTACCAGAGTAGTCGCACACCGCCATGACCTGCTGCAAATACCCGTCAGCCTGAACCTCACCTAGAGGAACACACGAGTATGGCCACACTATGGATATTCATTCAACTAACTGTCCCCATTCAACTACACCACTAGGTTGCAGTATAAACTCTAAGAAATGAAAAAAATAAAAATAAATCATCAATAAATCAATGAAATCCTTTTCAGGCACACTTTGAGAATGACCAAGTTAAAGTATCCCGTATCTGATGAATCAATGGACACACAATAAAGCACAACACCTTGAGTAATGGATTTCTGAAGCACACGGGCAGCGGTGGCCAGGTCCAGCCTCAGCCTGGCCATGCTCAGCAGGAACTCTGCGGGGTCCTCGTGTCTGCCTGGGGTCTGCTTCCTAGCTACCCTGCTCAAGAACTTGGCATCGTCTTGCAACCAACACTGTTCTGAAACGTGCTCCCCATCTCTTACTTGTGAGGCGAACAGCGCATCCTGAAACCAACTTAGTGTTAGATAACAGTTGGTATTTCTCAAGATGATGAGATTAAAAAGTCACCCGAGGGCAAAGTAGCGGCAGTGTCTGTTACCTGGAAACAGTTGACGAAGAGGCAGTACAGCTCTGTGCGGTCTTCCCTTTTCAGAATGTTCTCCTCTAGTTTCCTCAAGTACTTCTGAATATGACCTTTCACCTGGTCAAAACTGTGCGACATGCTATTGTTCAATTTTTACATTTACATTTACATTTAAAGCATTTAGCAGACGCTGTACTGACTTACGATCAGTACATTTGTCAACAGTTGAACTGGTTAACCACCAGTTTTTGCAAGCAAATAACATTCTCCCAGAATAAGCGCTGCATCGTGTCAACAAGGTTACTTCACTTAAATGACTGTGACTTTGACTTCCTGTAAGATCTCTGGTTATACGGGTATGTCTGTGTGTCATCACTTGTACCTGTATTGCAGCAGGAGCTTTGGCAGTACAGAGCGAACCACTGGACTGTTGTCCACACATTCCAGGAAGGGCGTGAGCTCTCGTGTCCTGTAGACATCACCTGCATCGCACAAGAGAGACTAAGGGTTAAGGCCTGGTCAACAACCTGTTCTAGCCCACCCCTACCTCAGAGAGAGGGCAGGAGAGGCCTAAATATAACATGATTCTTGTTTTTTTATATATATAATTTGATACGACAAAGGTAAGCCAAATGAGACAATGAACATGTGTGTGTAACCCACCTGTAAAATAGTGGCTGATTTTATTTTATGGTTATTAGTTTTATTATTTATTATAGTTACACACTTAGGGGACCATTGATATCCTCCTATTAAAATAAATAAATAATAAAAAATACACTGTTGTTGACAAATTATAAAAGGGGAAGATTTATGTTTTATATTAATAATAAATATTCCTTTAACTATAATTCTGTTTCCTGGTGTTTTATTCAAACCGGATACTCCCACGGCCTGTAAAATTTTCATCTAGTACTACTACAAACTACATTTATATATTACATATTGTTCATTAATATTTTTTTTCTCTCAGTACTCGAACCCGGACCTCTACAATTCTATAGGCAGTGATCACAGACCCTGTAGATTCTATTGCTGCAGTAGACAGACATAGGTTTGTGTAGTACCTGGTTACATGTGCACAACAAGTTTTTGTTAGTCCCTCCTTTTTAAAACATATAAATTCCAGCCATAAAACTGGCTTGAAAAGTGTGGTCCCACTAAAGACCACTAGGCGTCCATATATCCCTGTTATCATTACCACTGACCGTGTGCAGAAATGAGCAGGGAGAAAAGCAGTTCTACAGCATCCTCAGAGGGGCGCTCTCCCTCGGACAGACAGAACCTGGACACCACCTCCAGGAAGAAGGAATTACAGCAAGCCCTGATCTCTGCTTGTTGCTTAAGCGCTGCCCTGAGGGAAAAAGGTTAACAGGATGTATTTAGTGGATGTATTTTAATGTGCTCTTGGAGGCATCAAAGGTTGAGTGTTTTTCTGTACTACTTCTGTACTACATTTTGCAGTATTTGTACAAATTTTAAAATTTATATATTACATAATCTAATGCAATTCTTATTTTCTATTGTATTGAAATAATGTAGTCTAGTAAAAGGGTACTTCTGTATGAAATAATAATAATATGCTAAATCAAATGAATACATTCACGTTTAAAGGGATATTTTTCTGAACTCACGTAATGCTTTGAGAGACAGTTGGCTGGAAGTTGTTTGGCAAGTCTGTCCTGCATTTGGGGCATAACTGTCGGTCTGCCATGCATTTTTGGAGGCAAGACATACAGACGATGTGCTGGCAGGGCAGGACAGAGGGCTCTTTGAACTCAGACAGGCAAACTGGGCAAACAAGGCCAAACCTTTGGGGATAAAAGCACCACAAGAGATTAATTGTACCCCATCGATTAAAAAATGATGTCCAAATAAAGAGAGGAGTTATTAAAACCTCAGTCTGACATCATTTAACTATAAAACAAATTCCAGTGAATTGGTCGACGGTGTCTGACCTGAGGTCCCTGTGGATACACTCTTCACTGAAGGAGTTTAGGATGCGGATCAGCTGTTCTAAAGTGTCCACGTTCCTTAAGTCAGGAGACTCCTGCATCAGCTGTTGGAGAGGGGGCAGCACGGTTTCTTATTGAACATGTTTTTTCAGGCAACGTGTCTCTCTCCAGAAAACATTACTGTACTTTAATTTGCTCTTAACACTTGTGGCCAGATCATTGTACTGCTCTCTCTATTGTATGGTCTAGTTTTTTTTACACTGGATTTACATTAGAACAATTACAATAATTAACAACTATAAATAAATAAATACAATTATTTACAGATGTTAATTGTTAAATAATATAATTGTAATGAATTTCTGCAGGTATTGCCGCTAAACTCTTCTACTTACATTTTGGAGAAGGTTGCAGTGTTTTAGAGACAGCTCCTTTAATCTGGAGTCTCTGTGTTTCACTTCAAACAAGACTTGCTGGATGAAAGCTGCTACGACCAGTATCCCGTTCCATATAGACCTGGAAGCATATGTACGATTATGAATAAAACCAAGGAGGTAAAACTATTACACGCTACTCTCTCAAGATCAAGGCATTAAGGATATGCACCGCTCATCATGTTATAATCTTCTAAATCTAATTCATCTACCTGATGGAGTCCAGCTGTTGCAGACAGCCAGAGCTGCAGATGGCGCTGTACTTTTGACCGAAGGCTCTATGCATGCATGGCTGGAAGAACTCCACCTTGCGCACAAAGGACTCGCACTCTTCCAGTGAAGTTACAGTTAACAGCTTGGTCCTCTCCACACAGATGCCAAGTGCTAAAATATCCTCCACCTGGCCAAATAATAGTGATGAA
The DNA here is from genome assembly GCA_025447815.1 of Percopsis transmontana. NCBI lineage: Eukaryota > Metazoa > Chordata > Actinopteri > Percopsiformes > Percopsidae > Percopsis > Percopsis transmontana. Next base: position 3,092,377 of record JAOEHI010000011.1, read on the forward strand.
TATGAATATTGAAATTTAACATTGTCTAATAAAGTACACTGATTATTCTCACCAAGTCTGTGGAGTTCTTTTTCGACTCCCTCTGAAAGACATCCACGGCCAGTTGAGGCTGTAGTAGCAGAATATGGGACAGCGTGTGCAATCTCGGGGCATAATGTTTGGCAGCAGCCATGATCCACGCTGGGGAAATGTCAGGTGTTGTGTTTATTTGCCTCTGGAGCTCAGATATACATCCCAGCATTGCTTTGGTGAACACCTGTGCTCAAACACGTGACAGAAACACAGGATAGATGGGAGTGAAAAGTCAACGTGAGCCTTGTATTCTATGGATTCTTATCTGAATGTACAACGTTTTTTTTCCCTGTCCAGTAAAACTTGGTGCCTAAAACAAAATGTCAACCAATAAAATGTATTGTACCTAATAGTATCATATCATATTGTATATTGTTAGTATTCAACCACTGCCCTGGGTGCTACCTACCAACTAGACAACGATTGCAATGGCCTAAATTTCATGGGATTTCTGACTGGCAAAACTGAACTAATTCACAATTATGTGAATGAACCAATGACTACATAAAACAAGTACCCTGAGCTCTTCCTTTGTTCTAATCTTCAAAAAGACCAGTAGAAAGTCATGAAGGAAGCGATGGCCATAGTCCAATCTTTCCTCTTCTGAAAGCTTCTGGAAGCGTCCGCCCAGCCTGCTGCTGTCGAATGTGCTGACGAACTGGAGAATCCTCTGGGTGTTATCCTTTTTTGTCACTAAGAAATACAGGAGCAAGTTAATTATTTAACTTTATGATATATGATATATAGTAATTCACATGCAGTCATTTGAATGAGCATGCAGTGAGTCCGAGGTGAAACCTGGCATGAATTCTGACTCCTCCCAAAGGCTCTGGAGGTGCTCTATGAAGAGCCAGCTGAATGGAGCAGCGCTGGAGCAGGGATGTCCATCACCGTCCAGCATCAAGACATGTTGCACCAACACCTCCTGGTCCAACCCACTAGAAATGAACACAATACACATTTTAGTTATTTAGCAGAAACTTTCATCCAAAGTGTCTGAAGGAAGAAATCCCGAGTACCTTGCGTTTTGAGGAGGCGTCAGCTCTAGAATCTGTGTGTCTGCCAAGATGTCCACCCACAGTTCAAGCAGCCCCTGACTGAGGCCTGCACCCAACAGCAGGTCCAGGTTGGCATACCTGTCCAAGACCTCCAGCATGGCAGCAAGGAGGGGGGTCAGCATGGACTGAAGGCAACGCCACAGGGTATGTCTGGCAGATTGATAGATTGAGATTGACAGAATTTACCCACACAACTTCAAATGAGAATTCAGGATAGTGGTCTGGGTTCAATTCCTGACACTGGCCTATGCAAGCATCCTTGAGTAGGAGACATTTTTATAACATTTGGATAAAGGCATTTGCTAAATGACCTGAGTAATTCTAAGATAACATTCTCACAAACAGATGTGACAGTGACAGTTAGAATGCCAAACTTATAAGTACACAGTGTACATCTGTAGAATGTACACTGAAAAAGGCGTTCACCTCAGAGTGCCCCCCTCTTGCAAAGCTTGTCGTTTCTTGGCTTCCCTGTTCACCCACTCGTCAGGAGAGGGCATTATATCCTCCCTCTGTGCCAAGGCGCCTGCTAGTCTCCCCAGCAATACTTCCTGGAAGCGAGCTTGAACAAAAATCCCTCATGTAGCCTTTATGTTCTGATAAAAACATTTTGAATATGGGAATATTTAAACATTGCATCAGAAATAGATTCAGTGTAAGAATATCTGTTTACCTCCTACATGTCCTTGACCCTTTCCTAGAAAGGTGAGGAGCACGTGCACACGTTGCATGCTCCTCGAAGCCACGCCATCGGGGTCCCTCAACAAACTCACAGCTTTCTGGATGCATGATGTCACCAAAGATAGGCTGTGGAGGTGAGCTCTTTCCACCTGCATACACACACACAATAAAAAGGGTAAAAGTTTGAAAACATTTACCATTAGGTCTGAAAGAAATATGCAAATGTAAGTAACAGTATACTATATAAAGCCATACATGATGACATTGTGTTAATCTGGAGGTAGGATAGTCTAGTGGTCTAGGTGTTGGACTCACGGTCGGAAGGTCGTGAGTTCGAGCCCCATAGTTGGGCCTACCTGTAAGCATCCTTGAGCCTTGGGCAAGATGCCTAACCCCTACCTGCTCCATGTAATAGCACCATGTAATTGTAAGTCGCTTTGGATAAAAGCGTCTGCTAAATGACCTAATTGTAAATCTGCCATTAACTTACATGTCCTTCTTCATCTTTTCTCTTCTCGTCTGATTCCATTTGTTCATCTGAAGATCAAGAGATTGTGTTACATTGATATTAAGCTGTGTTTTTAAGTGTTATTGCTAACAGGTATCTATGCAGCATACATTGTTGTATGCATTATGCATTATGTGATGAAGTCACCGCAATGTCTACCTGACAGCGTCGGGTGGAGCAGTCTGCTGATAAGGGTTCCACAGAAAACGGACAGGTTCAAGCTCATGTCCTCTGTGTCCCTGAGGTCGTCAATGTGTACCGACTGCCAGACTCCTTTGACACAGAGGAAAAAACAATCGTTTCATTTTTTGGAAATTTAAGTTAAAAAGCAGTAAGTTGTGACGTCAGGGAACAATTCTGACCTGGACCCCATCTTTGAACCATAATCTCTCTCATTAAAACAAGAAAATACAACCATGTCCTAGAATATGTTAATGTTATAGACATCAAAAGAACACATTTGGGGATGAGACCAAGAACTCTGAACTGAATTGTTTGATTTAATTTTGGTGACAAACGACTACCACAGTTGGAGGAGATGGGAAAATGAGGTCAATGTCAAAACTGTCCGGTTTAGTTTAATACACACCTCCCTGAAAACCAATGTACTGAGATCGACTTGGGATCCTGGAAAGCTTGACAATGAAAACCACATAGCAGGTCTGATTGTCCAGTGACATCAGGTAATTCATGGTGCAGTACCTGGGTGCAGATGGTTCAAAAATTGAATAAATTCCCTGTGCATGCATGGAAAAGATGCTAGTTTTTCTCTAAATTTTAGCCATACTTTGCAGAAGCTATGAGCTCATCACTGCAGTGGGATTCTTCAAGGTCCATTTGAACTAAAAGAATGCCAAGAGAGGGTCCAGTGTCTTGTAAGAAGCTCCTAAAACAGTGTAGATAGAAAGACATTTTCAAAAGAAAATAATGAACTCTATATTGTCTCAGTCTTTACCAAATTAAGTAATGTACTGTACCGTAACTTGCTGCAGAAGGAGACCTCGGTGTCAAACTGGTGGAGGGAGAGCAGCAGGATCCTGTCTGTGTGCAAGTCCAGGGCCTGAGCTAGCACTTTCAAATCTGATCTTGTTAGCAAGCTGGAGAATGTAGTGACCTTGGACAAAACAAGAGTAAGAACATAGTGGAGTTAAGTAGAAATATTACGAAATTACCAAATGCAATTTGAGCTTTAGTACGTTATCTACCTCAAGAAACTTGCTGCACTGTGGAGAATTGTTCAGTTGATTTTCCAGAAAATCTCGTAGTGATTGATGATGCTGTTGTCTGAAATACATGCTCTGAAGTCTAATTTTTTCCTGGTTTGTTAAGTCTGAATACTTTAGCCTTAACACAGAGTCTGGGGTGGCACAGTTCAACAAGAAACATTTGGCAGATTCAAAGACCTCTTCTTCAGTTTTACCAACAGACACAGCAGATATTTCTGTTTCCATCTTCTCGTTGTCCTCATCTGGGATATCATCCACTCCCACTTTATCATTGGACACATCATCAATGTTTTCCTCTGACATGCTGTTTTGCTCATTGCCAGCAGTCTCTACATCCATTGCATCGACCACTTGATCATCTGCAAGTGCATCTTTGTTAGTTGAAGCAACTGTTTGGTTTGCTTCAGTTTCCAACTGTACATCTTTCTCCTTGATTTGCGGCTGTACAGTGTTGTCTTCAAAATTTTCTGCTCTCTTGTCAAGTGCCTGCAACAAAGCACTGGCACAGGCATCGCTGTGGAAACCAACAAATATGTCTGCAGGTTTGAAATCCTCTGAGGCCTCCCCAGAGAATTCTTTCACCCATTTCTTGAGTTTTTCCAAAACTCTGCACTGCCCTTTTGTCAGATCTGTACTTCTGTCTAGTCTGTGTTTTTCAAGCCTATTGATAAGGGGCACTGGAAAGAGTTCATAGACTTTCTTCTGGTCCTCCACAACTACCAGTCTGAACTCCTTGTGCACACGACACTTGACTCTATGGGAGCCCAGTCCCAGATCGACATACTGCTGCTTACTGAGGTAAACATAGTACTGGTTCAAGGCATCATACAGACTTTCATAGAGATTCTGCATGTTTAGAAGGATGACAGTTCGTCCAGTCTCCATGCATGTCTTCACTCGGTTTACATTTCGACAGATTTGGGCATATTCCTGGTCCTTTGGAAATCCTGAGCCAAACACAATCTCTGGGGGAGGGTGGTCTCCTTTGGAGAAGATATGTTGTTGAAGAATGTAGAGAGCAGCATTGTTAGTTGTGAGCAAAAGGAGATACCGGTTCTCTTGGTTGCTGTTACGATCAACATTCATTTCAATCATTTGGAGAGTACTCGGCCTGCTGATTTCTGTGTGGTTTTGCAGGACCTCTTTAAAGAATATGACGGGGTCAAAATCCTCTGGCTGGCCACTGAAGTTACGCAAGATGGCTTCTACCAACTGTTTGTCATCAGGTTCTTCTTGTGAGGATTTGACTGTGGCAAAAATCATTTTCACCAGGCTGTAATAATCCCTGAGACCAAAGAATTGAGTATTTCCTGTCTTGTCACAGATACATAAAAAAGCCTTTGATAAAGGTAGAAAAAGGTGTTTGATTTTCAGAAGGATTTGGTTGGAAGATGAACAAATTCCTTTGGCCGTTTCCACCAATTCCTTCTCGCTGGGATCCCATCTGGACACAAATATTCCTCTGTTCATCTTTGCTGGGTCAAGAGCCCAGTTAGAAATACCAACAAAGCCAACCTTCATGTGTGCATCCGGCTTGTCATTATCAATGCAGCCATCCTCCAAGAGGGGGTGAAGGGTCTTTAAGGGCATCTGAGGGGAATCTTCTGCTAGACCAATCTCATCAAGAACCACCACTGACACATATTCATCCATGTTTTTGTCCTTCTGAAAACGAGCACAGTTCCTAAATGTCCCTATGATGCCCTCAGGACTTGAGTGAGGACTGCATTGGAAGGAGACCATGTGGACTTGCTTGAGTTTCTTGAATATATCAGTGTGTGAGTTCTGGCCCTGCATGGCATCAGCTACCACTGTCTTAGCAAGGGATTTAGAGCTGCCTGGCTTGCCAACTAGAAAGAGTGGGATCCTGAGTTCAATGCAAACCACCATGAGGAACACATTTTCTCTGAGGGCCGCATTTTTGGCTATGGTCTCCCTTGTTTCTATGTTTTGAAGGAATAAGTCCTGACAGGACGAAATCTCTTCTTGCAGTGCTTCTGCAGAGTGGAAGGGGTCTGGAAAGTATCTACAGATTTCAGACAGGTACTCTTCCTTAGACACCAGAGATGGGTAGTAGCACACTCCCACTGCAAGAGCAAGGCACTTCAAAGTCATCTGAAACTGGCTGAGATCATTGAAGTTGGGAAACAGGTCACTACTATGGCGGTAAAACCAAACCAGCACTTTCATAGACCTCTCCACATCTCTTAGACTCACAAAGCTGCACTCATTTTTACGGCTTCGCATGTATTTCTGAGAGGCTGCCAGCACATCTGAAATGATGCTTTCACAAATCACTGGCAAATCATTGTTGTCAACTTCCTTTTGAACAATCTGTTTGATGTAGGAAAGTTCAGTAGAATCACTCAACTGACCAAAATCCCACACTAAGGAAGCCATGCTTGGAGGCAAAGGATGAACTCTGTACACCAGCTGCCTTAGGGGGACTTTGCCAAGACGGTCTTTTGTTTGCTCTGCTTTCACTCTGTAGCCTAAGCCTGCATGCTCTAAGCGTTCCACCATCTCCATCGAATGTTTTCGGTAAGGATTGCAAGCAGCTATTATTTTTAAGCCGCTGTCTGTCTTTAGCGAACAGCCTTGCACTGTTCGGTCACATAGTACTTCTTTGATGGCAAAAATTGCCTCTGTGGTGTTGGCCTCATCAAAGAACAAAATGGTATCCAGATTGTGTTTCCTGCGATTCGTCACAGCAAGTACTTCTGCCTCTCTGACTTTTCTGTAGATCATCTCAGCTGTGGTTCCACCATGAACCTTGACAAGTTTCATGTTCTCCACCTCTCTTCCCTCTCTCTGGAGATCACAAAGGAAACGGACTAGACGTGTCTTTCCACAGCCAGTCTCTCCCATGATGATCACTGGAATTCCACACCGGAATCTCATGTGAATTGCTAACATCTTCATCACATTGTCAGCAGTGAGCTCATATGTTTTATCTGGATCAAAACCCTTAATCATTCCCAATTTGGCACCAACAACACATGAAATTCTCTTGATTTTGTCTTGCCGAGACAACTGGTCAAAGTCTTCTGTGAGAGGTATATTTTGCCGCTGCAAACCTTCAAAAAGTTTGGGTGTCATCACATTTCCTATTAGCACCTTTGAGCAGTGAGGATCAACAGCATCAAGGGTGTTTCCCCGGTGCCTCACTTTAAAGCCGAGAAAAGACATTGAGTTGCGGTCTGCATTGAAGAAAATGTATGGATGGGACTCACCTTCCCAATGCTTACGTATGGTCAGACAACTTAGTAAATCGTCCTCTGGGATGTAATTAAAATGCAGAAGGGGGCTTTGATCAGATGCGTGCATTGATGGTGAGGCAAAATCCCTTGCCATCAGAATCATGAAATTGACTATAAAGTCCTTGAAACCAGGCAGGTGGTCAGCCAAAAAATCAGGGTCACAGAAAACAGAGTTTTCACAGTCTTTAAGCTGCACATTGAGGAACCAGGAGAAGTTCTTCAACTCAGCCCAAGATGGATCTTGCATCCCACAATTTGACAGAAAGTGGTGTAGACAATCAATAGGATTCCCTACTCTAGAACCTTCACGGTACCTAAATGGATCCAGGTTCTGATTACTGTTAAAGGCCTTTAGGAATTGATAGGGTCTCTGAATTCCTTCACTGAAAAATTCCTGCTCATCCATGAGTGGGTCTGAGGTCGTCCTTGCCAATTTGTTGTGCTGATTGTCAACTGTCAACTGTTTTACTTCCCTCGGGGTTCTACAATGGATGGTAGGAAGAATTTCAAGAAGTTCAAGTGTCACCTGTGTGAGAAAATGAAACTTTTTTAAATCTATTATCTGATTTGAGCTAACAAATAAATTAAACAGCATGTCAATAAACAGTCATTTGTATTACCTTTGACTGTTTACCAAAAGTTATCTGTGGCCTCAAGACCTCAATGGTGAACAAGTGGGCCACATTCCTTCTCCATAGCCTTCCCTTGCTGTCACTCAAACAACCCAGGACTACCAGATGGAAGAGGAGCTCCTCTAGACCTGAATTTACCTGTCAATTAAGAAATAGGAATCAGACAAGTACAACCTATAACAAAACCATCTTAAATGTAGGGGTTCTGCATCAATAAGCATGAGTGAAGAAAAGCAATAGAAATATAGCTTACAGCAGCAGTGTCAATGTGTAGTAGCACAGGGTCCTGTTCTCTCAAAAGTGTCAGTCTGTCTGACAGAGTCTGAATAAAGCTGTCCACATCAACATAGGGCTCAATCAGTCGAATCCGAATAAGATTAGCTAATGTAGACTCCTGCTTAAACTTCTCAAACAAACGGTCCACATAAAGGGACTTTCCTGTCGGTAGAAATACACATCAGATACATATTTATGTATTTTCTGTGATTTGTGCTTTAAGTGTACATTTATGATTATGTTACAAGTCAATGATAAAGAAAAATGACAAAAAATCAGTTATAAAATCAATTTTTTAAATGGCAGACTAGCCCGTGTTAAACAAAGAAAATCTTACCAACAGCAGGGCGTGATGAAGATACCACCCAGACTGATAGCTTCTCTGGAGAGATCCGAGAGACTGGGTTGTATTGGTTTCTGATGGTTAAATGGTGGTGAAGATATTTCTTGGCAGTCTCGGCTGTTATACTAACTCCTGCCTGAACTTTGTGATTGCTGAAGAAAGATGGAACATATTTGTGTTGGTGCACAGCTGGACTGACTATCACAAAACGATACTGGGGGCCAGCACTTCTCTCAAATCTCTCAAAGAACTCCCCCAGGGCCACACTGACGTCATAGCCCAGCAGCCCAGGATTGATCACAGAATAGATTCTCTGCTGATTGCCTTTAGAATCTCGTCCCAGAGCTCTACGAAGGAAGATCTCAACTTCTTCCTCTGTAGTATCATCTTTGCAGACTAACACTTCATCAGTTGATGGCAGTGGCTGCTCTGGGCTGTCCATGTAAAAGGACAGGGTGGTTGTGAACACCTCTGTAGTGGCGCATAGAAATAAGTTGGGTTTCCCTTCTTGGAGAGCGGTCGGCAGCCTCCTTGCCACATGCTGCTGGCTCATGTCAGAGAGGTGTGAGAGAAAGTGGGCAAGAGTAGAGATGTCTAAGTGCTGGTTGAGGTACTGAGGCATGTTATCCTTGAATCGCCTCCAGAGGTTCTCCACGCTATCTTCTGCATCCACCTCTCTGGCATCATCATGGACCGATGATGAACCCACCAAGTCATTTTCAATTGTGGCATCACTTTCATCCTCTAAAGAGTCCTCTCCATGCTGTCCATGACAAGCTGAGGTTAACTCCATAATGCTGTAGTCATCCTCGTCATCAAGATCCAACTCATCATCTTCTGAAGAATCAGACTGAGATTCTGGCTTTGATGTGATTCCTGTTGCATTAGCAAAGGCGACTCTGACATCAGCAAGTGTACACTGGGGCTTTATTGGGGAAAGCAAATGCCATAACTGCTGGGGAGCTGAGGCCTGCCTTTGACACAAATTGTATATCCAGTGGCATAGGTACACCAGCTGCTCTGAAGTGTAGTAGTTCAGTGTGTGGAATTGGGATCGCCTCTCGCTCATAAAAGAACACCATTCTTTATGGCACAACTCCATGGAGTGACTCAGGTGCTGTAGCTGCTCCATAACATCTCCATAGTACTTTATAACTTTACCACTCAGAGACAAGAAGGTCGCTTGGATGCATGGCTGCTGATTTTGGCAGCACAGAACCTGAGCTTTCCATTCCTGGAACAGCATGTTACCTGATGACTGCATTTGAAGGAGGATAGTGGCTAGTCTCTGAACCCCTTCAAATACCTGCAAGGGTGGAAAAACTAGTCATTTTACATCTTGACATAATTAAAAGGTGCACTCTTTATTTTTGTCTAGAATTACCCTTGAGGTTGAAGGCAGTGTTACAAAAATGTCATTGTTAAGCTCCTCTCACACCAGTGTTAATTTAGTTCACGAAAAATATGGCGAAAAATGTTCGTCAACGACCTTTTTCCATGACTAAGACGAGACGTTGATGAGCTAAAAATAGATCTTTGATAATACAAACAATGACGAAATGTATGTTTTGTATGCGGTTTTAACTTTGCTGCGGATGGGAGTAGGCAGTCAAAAAAAGTGTTTTCAGATTAATAGACTTGGGAGAGAGGTTTTGAAAAGCTTCGGTTTCAGTGCTGTAAAACGCTGGATTAGTGTGGATGGAAGGCCAAAACAGAGAGATAAAGATGCATTTTCAAACAAAACCATGCTACTGTCGACTAAAACTAGACTAAAACTATAGGAGGATAAAAATTACTAAAATGTGACTCAAACGAATTTACATAGATGCAAAGACTAAGAGACTAATTCTAAAATAGCTGTCAATATTAATACTAAACACCAAATTAACTCACACCTTAGTGCTCCTTCTGCCTTCCCCCGCCTCTAACCCCCCTTCCTCCCATAAAGCCACACGCAGTTGTCTTTCAAAACGTAAACAGTGAGCTAGGGCAAAAATGTGGTGTTCTGGGGGGCTCTATAATGCAATTGAGGGGTTCCCCTTTAACATACTTATTTACATGGTTAAAATTACAATGTAAAAAGAGCTGACCTGCGTGAACCTGTTAACTTGCTCTTTGCCATGCTCTCCTTTGGAAGACATGAGCATGAGTTTGTTCTGTAACTCCAAAAGATCTTCAAGCATGTAGCTCTTCTCGTCACAGTCTTTTTTTACCTTGACCAGCAGAAGACTTTGTAGACATCTCTGCCAGAGAGTAAATATAAAGATGGAATTTATTATCAGGAAACAAACTACCTAAGACCAAATATTAATTTCTTATTGTTCTGTATATTGTATTTCCTGATATAGATAAATATTTTACCATAAGCTGTGTTCCATTACCGATTACTGAAAAATTATTGGATTATAATGATTTCTTATATATTAATACATTATTATTATTATATATTGTTATGAGATATAATGATTACTTGAAATAGGATGGCAGGAGCTTGTCAACATCTCCACGTACCTTGTCTGTGTTTTCTCTGGGCCATCCAATGTGATAAACCCCCATGGAATTAATGGAAGAAGCCAGAGATAGTGACGACTGTTCCACAGACCCATGGGTCTCCTTCAGTCCCTTTAGCCAGCCCAGCAAACGAGTAGAATCTCTCTATATAAAAAGGACCATTGGCACCATCACCACAAACCACCATAATAATACAATCATATCAAAAGGTACACTAAGTAAGAATTCCACCGAGCCAATCATATTCCCATTTACTTTGGCCACTGATGGGCTCTCTTCTTTTGACAGTTGGACTGTAAAACTGGAATATTGGGAATTAGGGAGTTGGGTTTAAAGGAATTAGAATTTAGGTATTATTTAATATCTCATTGAGTGTTATAGTAAGCCAAGGCAGAAGCCTTACAGCTAGACAAAGCAGGAATGTATGTTTTTGCATGACAGAAGCATAGCCA
>JAOEHI010000011.1:3103495-3120801 GCA_025447815.1 Percopsis transmontana
TAATGCCCTACAGGTGCGTTGCAGGGGAAAGGAGGCACGATGCGCGCGTGGCCGTGAGCGCGCCGATCGTGACAAGCATGGTCGATTATATAACTGCTGGGATGGTAGAAGTATTATAATCCAAATAGATAAATAGTACAGTGTGTACACTTGAGTGATCCCAGCAGTATACAGTAGAGGATGTTTCCCCATATCAACCATGTGGCAGAACATGATGAAAGTCTCTGAGGACCATTTAATGACCTTTCAGTCCAATGTCACTGTGATGTGCACAGCACATTTGCTGTGCTTATGTCGTCGGCGTCCTTTACAAACAAATGAAAAGTTGTACGGTTTAGGTGCGATTAACCGATTCCTCGATCAGCCAAATGAGGTTCCCTACATCTCCACACCACACGCTCTCATTGTCAATAAAATACCATGGGGAAGATGGACCTACATAACATTGGATAGATTGTATTTTTAAGAATCATAATTGGGCCATACATACCTTGGTTGGGCTCATCCATGGAGAAACCCTTGTTCTCCATGAACATGTTCTGCGAGCTCTGTTGCTTCAGAATGGTTTCATAGCCCACCCCTTGGTTCGAGTAAATGTTTTCCCCCATGATTTCCTGGCCGTCGTCTCCGGCGGTCCAACAGCAAATATATGGGATGGTGTGGAGGAGGAGGAACACCCAGCCATTAGCCACGAGGGCGATGGCCAAGGTAGGGTCGTCCCACTTTCCCCCCCCCGTCTTTTCATTGCCGTAAACATACATGACGATCCACGCCACCCAGATGCCAACAGACAGCAAGCTAGTCAGAAAGATGAAGGCGCCCTCCTTCTTCCACTGCGAGTGCTTGCCTGCCATGATGGTCAGGCTGGCTACGAACGATGCCAGGATCAGGGCCATGACGTAGATCAGCGCCATGACATAGTCCTTTTTGGAAATGCTGCACGACACGGTGCTGTCTTGTGTCGCGTTGAGGGGCGTCTGTGGTGAATACAAAACGGTGAATACCAACCATTCTGTGTTGATGACTACCTCCACCAGCCACAAGCCCAGCGCCCCCAGACACAACACCCAGCCCCTGGGCCCGTGGTTCTTCCTGGCTAAGATGTTGTAGTTCACACATTGCATGAGCAGACATGCGAAGCATCCGGCAAACAGCACCCCGAAAAGAAACCTCCGCGAGGTACAGGTGGCTAAGTCTCTCCCCACGATGAAGGCAAATGTCAGGCAGAAGAGACCCATGGTGGCAATCAGGAAAAACGCATGGAGAGCCATGGAGCTCCTGCGATTCTTGTCCACTATGAAAGGCAGGCTGGCCACCAATGTGATAATGAGTATGATGGCAAATACGACACCGGTTGTGGCCAAGGCCTCCAGAATGATGCCCCACAAGGCATTATGATCACAGAGGTTGTAATAAAGGGAGCCCACGTTGGAGCCGCAGCCCACTGGCGTGTTGTTGTTGTTAGCCATGGAAACAGTGAGAGTCACTGAACACCGGGAAATGCTTTGCCTTTGATTCCCGAATCCCAACAGCACCTGTTAATGTGGATAAAATGGAGACTGAGTTAGTTGTGATGCCGAGAGATCGTATCAATTCTAGAGGATTAAAACTGGCCTACACCCCACAGACAAATATTATGCAAGTGTTAGTCAGCGTGCACACAGAAATCCATATAACCACACTAATCTCAATCATGATGTCATATGATAAAATGTGTAAAGTTCTTCTTTTTTTTGAACACACATCAAGTAACGGTTAATGGTTAACAGGAGGTGTAGGCAAATAGTGTATCTTTACACCCAAGCACAGCTTGGATCAACATTGTGAAATAAACAAAGGAAAAAAAAACAACAAAGGAAAAATCAACATAGAAAAAATGAAAACTAGGAAAAAGAATATATTGTACCAAATTGGGCCACATTACATGGACGGCACTTTTTCAAGACACTTCACCATCACAACAACTGGGAACACTCAGTCTTTCAAATGAGCATCTCTACAGTCCCAGACTTGCCTTTGTGCTGTGCCATGCTGTTTCTGTTTTCCCCTGTCAGTTCAAATTACAGAGAGCTGGGGACTAACAGTCCTAGAACCCAATCGATGGCTGTTTGAACTTTATGGTGGTCAATCAATAACAGCAGCGACATTTTATGTAATAAAGTAACCCCACTTCTTTATTCCATACCCCTAGAGTTGATCAACTCCTCTATAATGTAACTTACCAGCCAATTCTACCAATTGTGTGAACTGCTTGTTAAGAGTGGAAATATATAAGCTACCAGTTGGTTTTGGTTAGGAAGTTGGATCTCTAATATCTTACAGTATCATTGGATTTAAACAGTACAGTAGCAATAATAATACAAGCTCATGTTCCTATTGTGTTTCTAAACGAATTACAGTTTTTTTTACATTACGAGTTTTGAGTAATGACTAATGTTCAAGGTAGGTATGCAAAGCAAACAAAAGATTAGATATTTTGCGGTGAGGTATTTCCTTACTTATGGGCTTTTGTAGGCCACCAATCTGACAAACCTTCTCCATTAAAAACCTATAGACTAGTCATAAACTACAGCAGCACCTGTGTGCGCATCTGTCTAAAATAAACAACATATCCACATCAAATATCATATTGTATGAGTAAAAAGTAAATGTTCTCAAAACTTTTTTGGCTTCTGTACCATTTCATTTATTTTTAGAGCCTACACTAGGACAGTTATTTTTACACAATACACAATATGTAGGCCTAAGATTTGAATATGTAAACAGAGTATTATATTTTAAAGGTTGTTCATGTGCTGCAAAATTACACACCAACACTTCACAAGACTAAAGATTGAGACAGCTTGTAGCCCAACTATTTAAAAGTTTCTGCATTAATTTATTTATTTAAATGAAAAAATCATTTTGAAAAGTTCTAGTAGTGTTTTCATTATTTTATGATTTCCAATTTCTTTCACGTACAGGTATAGGTACCCGTACATTCATGGTGTAGCCTCCATTAGAGAAAAACTAGCCTCAAGTCTTCAATTAAGCAAGAATTCTAAGACAATGCCTATATTAATATGCGCATTAGGAGCATACTATACGAATATGGTAGCGTTTTAAAAATCAACATACAGTAGCATATGTTTAACATTTGCCTCTCTATGGAGATATATTTCAATAATAATTGAGCAACTGATCTATAATTATGTACCAGGCCTACCTGAATATCTTGCAAAAGGTAGTCTTTGAGATCTTTCCAATAACTCGCTTATTCACCTGCTCCAGACCGACACACCGCTGTAGCCTACTGTAGGATACGTAATGAATAGGTATCAGTCCAAATACACATAAAATACTACATTAAGTTAACGACGAACTAAGTTCTTCAGGAAACTCTTGTTGGAGCCCACATGACACCACTGCGTTCACGGCGAAGCCAAGTTGAAGTAGATGAACGGCACAAGAATAAAAGAATCCCAGGACTGATGTTGGCCAAAGGGGGCTGTCTCTCTCGCGCACGCACGCTCACTCTCTCGTTCTCTCACGCACAAAAGCGCGTTTGCATTGATTATCATGAGTTTGAACATTATCATGAATTATTACACATACACAAAACACGTGAATGTTTTATTATTTCGATTTACTTAAGCTATGTTTAATTACCCTACTGTTTAACGCAGCATATTAAGGAAATAAAAGTGTTGGTAATACAGTTATGTTCTGGCATATTTGAGTCATTAACCCATAAATGTGGTATAACGCGACATCTAGTGGTCACCAATGGGTCATACCTAGAACGCGTCGATACCGTCTCTCACATCAAGGAGGCAGCAACGGCATATTCATATCCACAACTGGGGCCATATGGATTTACTCCATAAAATGCTGCTATGTTTATCTTGGATCCAAAATGCCGGCACTTCAACTCTCCAAGGCAATATATCAAGCCAGATGTTATTATTCTTAAAAACTGAACTTTAATGGAAGTAATTTTTAAAATAATGTCATGGTGACCAGCCGCTCAGTCTAGATTCATTAATTCATTGTCTGTAATCTTCAATGCAATACTGGCAAGTGATAATTGGATGACACGGGTCCATTTTAGGCTTTGCAGTAGAATAATTCTAATGTGTAAATGAAATGCAAGCGATATGAAGGTGCTTTATTCCGCCACTGGTAAAGAGTTTTACATGGCTCTATTTAAGACTGCCAAGCGTCATCATGACACAATGAAATGAGACGATACAGCTGTCATCAGTAGCATTGCACTGAACAGGATGAGCTTCATGGCATAGTTGAAGTGCTTCAGACTATATTCATGCATATAAAGATCTGCAGCTGCTAAACTACCCCTGGTATTTCGTGTTTTCTCTCACTGCCTCCAACTTACAGTGTGTTTTGTCAGAGCTGATGCATTTTCACACTTCCCTTCTCACCTCTTTCTCACTTGCTGCCAATGTTCTACAACGAGGGTTCAAGCGTTCAAGGCTTTCTCTCTTCCTTCTGGTAGTATTCCTGTTCTTGTTCTGTTTTTCTGGTCTTTGAGTAGCTCTTTGTATATCTCCATCTATCTATCTATCTATCTATGGATGGGATGTGGTTCTTGTTTCCAAAGCTTTGCCACATATAGGCCTATGCTATATCTATTTAGCTGATAAATTAGCGATAAGAATGCATAATGATACATTAAGTAGGAAAGACTCACTCAATTTCATGTTAAACATGCATTTACTCTCTAAATAAAGTCAGTCAGTGCTTACAGACAGGGACATTTGCCGTTACAATAATATGTCCACATTGAGAAATAATGTAAACATTGTGTTTGTGGCCACTTTAACACCAACAGGGCAACATGCAGAATGATATGACTTTGAAAAGTTCCTGATATTCCATCAAAGTCAGTTAAACAGTTCATTACAGGTTGTTCTATTTTGTGATTTCGGACAAAATAATTAAAAGTACACAGAAACATTTACAAAAAATTAATTCTTTAACATTAAATGTAATCTTAATCGGACAAGTGCATTTGATAGAACCTCATTGTATAAACTGTATAGATATATTCCTCAACCACTGCCTGTATTAGGTACTTATAGGAGTGAATGAGGAGTCAGGGGCATAGACAATCACATGTTTGAACAGACACAAAAGACAGGTGGCAGATTCTATGAATCAAAAATAAATGACCAAAAGTTTGAGCATATGAGCTTTGTAGTGGGAGGGGTGGAGAGAAGTGCAGGCCGCTCAGTACTCTGAATTTCAACCCAAAACAATGTTTTGTAAATGCTGGTTCCAACCATAGGTCAGTTGTGGACACAAATTGAGTTTCCTTTAAAAAAAACAATTTGAATAAGATGCAAAAATACGCAAAAATACTACCCGTGAGAGAAAATAGGTTAGTTTACAATATTATTATCAATATATTACAATGTTAAGTCTTAGATTGTATCCACAATGTGGACATTCATATTTTCTGTTACATAAAGTTTTCACAGTTAGAGCAGTTAAAAGATACTCTGTCTATAAACTACCATGTGTACCCCCTACATGTTAACACAATTGTTATGGAGTCATTTTACAATAATAACAAAAATATGTTCAAAACAAATCATTTACTGTACAATATATAGTATAAAGCTGCAGGGACAGCATTACGTCTTATTAAAATGATGTACAGTACAGCGTGTCTGCCAATATCTCTTCACACGCTATTCTGGTCATTTAAATAGGAGTCAAATTCTCTTTCCAGAGTGTGGCGGCTTTGATATGAATGAATATGTACGGTATCTAGGTGAGAAAAGCCAAATGAACCTTTGGGAATGAATAGGGCTGCTCTCATCACCAATAACTATAGTTCTTGGAAAACATTGACAAAAAAAAGAAATAAAAAAAGAAATAATTTTTTCTTATAAAGCACAGCACACATATTGTCAATATTCAAAAGTTAGCACCTGGTGTCATGTAGATCATACTTTTGATTTGTCGTGACATTACTGTATGTACAATCATGGCCGATATTCAATGCTTTATCATATTGCAACAATATAACTTGTACTGGTTCACAACTGGTTTATCACAGCCAGTGGAAATGTACTAGCTGCCTTGCGCGTGCGCTCACACACGCATGGGCGCGTTTTTTCCTGCTCATGTGCAAGTGTTAGCGAGTGCGTCTGTTAGTGTCTCCGTTGCAATCGTGCGTGCCCGCGCGCGCGTGTGTTTGCGCACACCATCGTTCTAATCTCCGGTTTGTTTAGCGAGAGCTGGGGGCGGGGTGAAGGGGGAGGGGGGCTGTTTGAGGAGCAGGGTCTTTACTCCTGCCGCTGCAACAACAAGCTTTTATTTTAAGGCTCCGTCTAGTGGCATTACACTTGCAGATGGGTCTTTTGCGCGCGAGAGTGCATCGATGAAATGGACGGAGATTTCTGTGCTTGATTGGCTGCGCAACGACAATGCTGCAATTTGGGCGCCCTTCCTGTTAAGGTTAGGTTAGGTTACTATGGTTATTATGTTTAACGAGCACGTTTTCGCCTGTTTTGCTCCTCCTATAGGCTTGCCACATTATTCATGAGAAACACAAATGATTTAGGTGTGCTGCTCTCTAAAATATAGTAGTTGTTGCATAAAACTGCCATATTTGAAAAAGGGAAAGGCAAAGCAAAATATATTTTGAAAGCTACATTTTTTACGAGCTAAATTCTTTTCAAGATAAATAAATATATATTGATGTCATCTCTGGTTATTTCTGTGAGAAGATATCTTCTCCGAAATCCGACAATTCATTCTAACTGTTGGAAGAAAATAAAAACACACTTCCTGGGATGTCAGTGGATTTGACTTCAGGCTGTGGAGAGACGTTGATTGGTAGATGTCCACTGGAATGCCGTGCGCACCCTCTGACGTCAAAAGTCCCCAAGGGATCGTGGGATTGGGGATGTTTCCGATTAAGTGTGTGTGTGTGTGTGTGTTGGGTGGGGGTGGGGGTGGGGGGTGGGGTTACGGGGAGGTCACACGGTCTCCGCGGGCCCGTGGGGAGGCTGTGGCGTGTCGCCCCTCTGCGAGCGCTTGTTGTTCCCGCTGTACAGCGAGGAACTGGACGCGTTGGCGGGGCCCCCCCGCGGCTGCCGCAGGGTGAGCTGAGGGTGCAGCAGCGCCCCCCCCCCGCCGCCCCGCAGCAGCAGGACGCTCCGCACGGCCGCCCGGAAGGGCTTGCTGACGAAGCAGTAGAGGAAGAAGTTGACGGCGGTGTTGAGCATGGCCAGCATGTTGGCCAGGTCGTAGGCCAGGTGGACGCGCCAGTCGCGGTGCACCGAGGACACGTGCAGGTGGTACAGGACCACCGCCGTCCTCGGCGCCCACAGCACCGAGAACACCGAGGTGATGGCCAGCAGCATGGCCGTGGTCTTCCCCAGGCGGCCCCCGCGCGGCGGCGGGGGGCCGCACTCCTCGCGGCGCGACTGCCGCCGCCGCCTGGCCCGGAGCGTGCGGACGATCAGGGAGTTGAGCACCAGGAAGATGCCGCAGGGCAGGAAGTAGATGATGGTGACGTGGGCCCATATGAGGCCGGCGTCCAGCGGCGTGGGCGGCCGGGCGCTGCGCCACATGTCCGACCACCAGAAGAACGGCACGCCGGACGCCAGCGCCAAGGCCAGCACCACGCCGATGATCTTCCGGGTGCGCGCCGGGTAGCTGATCTGCCGGTGGAGCAGCGGGTGGCAGAGCGCCACGTAGCGGTCCACCGTCAGCGGAACCGCCGACCAGATGGAGGCGTGGTTGGCGGCGAACTCGGCGGCGCTGACGGAGTGGAGCAGGAGCGCGGGGACCTCGCGGTGGAACACGGCCGTCTCCAGCAGGAAGCCCACGAAGATGATGAAGAGCTGGGAGAGGATGTCGGAGCCCGTCACCGCCAGCAGGTAATAGTACAGAGCCTTCTTGGTGCGGAACGCCAGCCTGGACAGAGCCACCGCTGTCAGGATGTTCACTGGGAAAGAGAGAGAGAAGGTGAAGAGACAGGACAGATACAACCTGCACAAATTCACAGAGGTATACATTACGAAGAATAAATTAGGATAAAAAGGTCTCAAGAATGTCTCAATCTTCCTGTAACTTTTATTTTTTAATTATTTTATCCAAACTACTGTAGTCAGAAAAGATTCTTTCCACTGCAGCTCTCATTGGGTGGTTTTCCATTAGATTCATTTATCCTAATTACAGCTGCCATGAAGCAATTACACTTTTGGCAACTTTAAATCAACATTTAACTGTCGACTCGATATTTAACATTCTAATGTTGGTGCTGGCGTGCTGCGGCTGTCGTGCTCGGAATTGACATCACGATCGAAGAGCAAAGGCAACGTCGTAGGTCCGTAGTTCCAGCGCCGCAATGGAAACAGGAAGGCTGAACGGGCCGATTAGGGGGGGCCGTTCCTGTAAACGTTCGTGCCACCTGGGAAGTTCCTGAAGAGTTCCTGCAGCGGAAAAGCGCCTTTTATGGGTATCGCCTATCGTGGTCTGACTCGTTCCCCACTGGGAGTAATTGCTTGCCCTTGTCACATCTAAGAGGTCATGTGGTGTAGGAACACCTCCACCCCTACGACAAACCGCCGTCTTCCCTGCTGGATCAATATCAAATCACCTATTGATCAATATTATTCTATAACAATGTCCATTAAATATCCAGCAGTAACGTGTTCTCATTATAGAATGTGCTGAGCATTGAAATGACCAGTGGTTGGTCATGTGTTTTATCTCCCTGGACCACTCGTGCACTAACTCACTTGTATCGATTCCTCCTTTTGTGTGCAGCTGCTCAACATTTCCATCAGAAGCAGATTATCACAGTTGCTGGTTTGTGTCTATGACGTCAAGAGGTGCAGCGTGAAATCCGAGTCCTGCGTGGGTGCAGTTACCTGGTACTCCAATGCAGAGCAGAGCGCTGTAGTAGATAATGGGGATGAAGCCCAAGACACATTTAGACTTCTGCAGCTCCTCGGGTTTCAGGCCTGGTTCTTGGTGGCTGGACACCGTCACGTTAGGCCAGTTAATCATGACCTTTTTTTCTTTTCCTTAGGGGGGGGAGGGGGTCGGTAACACAAGAATGACTGGAAATCTCTGGCTAGTACGTCAGTGTTTCAACCAAAAATAATAAGACCAAAACCAACAGAATTACATTTTTTAGTCAAGATTGACCAATGGTTTTCCTTTATAGGTCAACTGCAGTCAATATATTGACTTCCAAATGTTTTACATTGTATTTCTGCAATAATCATCTAGCATGTATGTTGAAAACATAAATGATGTTACAGTACTTTACAGTGGTTTTAGTGGCTTTGATATTTTTCTCCTCAGTCTCAAAGATGTCTTATACAGTACTTCCTACATTGCTTGACCTGGGCCAAATGGCTTATTGCACAATGTGTTTTCATACATCTGTTATGGCTGGTATGGTGACCCATATCCTGAAAACAATGAGGTTCTGCCAGTCCACCAGAGGTTATGAGCAGAATCGTGCAAAGTACACAACAATTTAAAGTTGCATGGTTATTTTTAATTATGTCTCCAAATACAAATCTTCTGGAGCTGCTCTCTCTGCCGAGGTAAATCACACTATTCACGGGGAATGCCCACAGCGACGGACTCAGCGTTTCCCTGGGCACTTGAGGCGAGTTTAAAAAATGATTACACTTATCTACTGACATGTTTATCGAGAAAAAATCACACATGCTGACTTGCTGATGCCAGGTAGGCTTTGGTAATGAAGAAACAAGGACTGCAGTGGGGCTTTAATTTGCAAATCGGATAGGTAAATCTCCATTTTCAGAGTGCTTTCACTAAACTATGGCATCCCCACTAATACATTAGATCTCCATGCATTTCAATAGAACATTAAGCAACGAGCGAATGAGTGATGTCAGGTAAGTGATTCTGGAGTACCAGACTTCTCAATGGAAGTTAGGAGGGACATGGAGTTTGGACCCAGTCAATTACGCCGGAAGCTCCACAACAACAGATGGGGGAAGGGGGGGGGGGGGGTCACTGTGTCGCCAATCTCCCCGGCCATTATCTTCCCTTCTTTCTGTCTCCTCAGAGCACCTTTTCACCCCAGAGCCAGCCGTCCTGTTTATCCCGCTGCTTAATGTGCCTCGCTCATCCATGCACAGCCGTATTTTCTCTCTCTCTCTCTCTCTCTCTCTCTCTCTCTCTCTCTCTCTCTCTCTCTCCAACCGACATCAGTGTCTTATAAACTAAACAGAAAAACCAAATGAATAGTTCATTTAGTATAATTGCTTCAGTAATAAGCAATGCGCTGATAGATTTATGGTATATACAGTATCATGATTAGCATTATAAAATAGGCTTAAGTAGCACTGCGTTCCTTACAGCTTAATGTGCAATGACTTCCAGGCAGAATTAATTGAACAGCAATTATCTGTCTGGACTCGAGTGTCACAATGACAGACGTATTCCATTACATGGAAAGCAGTGAACAGGTGCCTCGTGTACAGCTGGACTACTATACAAACAATGTCAAATACAATCTAATAAACCCCTGAAATAAATTCACAGCATAGAACACGTAACAGCACCTGATTCATGTGCTGGAGGTCCGCATTTGTCCGCATTAGATAACATGCCGAGTTCTACCGATGGGTCGTGACAGGCCATCACTCTAATGAGCCAGTGATAACCTCTTACAGGTTTCCACCTACTCAGCTCTGGCTTTGTAATCTATCGATGAAACATAATCTGTGAGTAGAACGATTCATAAAAAAAGATAGTATTTCACTATGTGCTCCTCCTGTTGGCAGAAAGACATATTTTAATGAAGTCCTCTTAGGGAAGCTTTATAAGCAGTTTCTTAACGTGTGAGCCCTGTAATCCCACATAGTGTTATATATCTTTTCTTTTCTTTTCTATAAATCTCTTTTCTATATATTTTTTTTTCTGAAAGTATTTACATGCTAAACCTAACAGTTGCTAGGTTTCGCATGTAAATACAGTACACAGTGCGTTTCAAAATGTGTAAAGTAATAATATCAACACTTGTTAAGAGAAGATTCAATGGTAGGAGTAGGCTACTATGGAGGTTACACACATTTACCTCAAACCCATTCATAGCCATCACATCAACTAAACAACAGTGCAGGATAAACTTAGAAACAGTTTTCCTGTTTCTAAGTTTATCCTAAGTTAGGCCTCAAACCACAAAGGTAGCCCATTTTGACATGGGACTATTCCGTGAATTCGTAACAAAATATTCATGATGTCAAAAGATTTTTTGCGCAGCAAAACCATATATAAATACCATACATAAAACCACACATAAAGTTCTGTTGTCTGGATAAAAAGTGTAATCATCATTATTGCTCATATTGTACAGTATATATGCCTTAAGTAATAATAAGTTTGCATTTGCATTTGCGAATGTATCTAAGTTGTAGTATTGCGCTGATCAATTAAAAAGGTAATTTCTCATCCCTTTCTAAAGGCCAAAAGCTATGGATCCATCTCTCAAATTGCTGTTAATTTCTCACCCTCACATTTAGTCCCAGAGGCACAAGGCATTAATGACCACCGAGCATCTCCCCTCCCACCTCCCACTGCTTCACGTCCTAATAAGTGTTGAAGGCAGCCTCTACACTGGGGAAATCTACTAGCCGACAGTATACAGAACCAGAGAAGAACCCTACCCTGGTCTCTTTTCTGAGGTATTCGGCCCCACTCCTCCCATGGGCCTTCCTGCAAACACACATCAGCAACATGGGGGAACGGCACTTTAACCGGGGCAGCTGTGTTAATGGCCCACAGCCTGGGGATCACAGGGCAATGCATGTTCCTGATTAAGGCTGGATTTTAGATCTTCTCTTCCCAGGGTTGGGATGTGGGAGAAGAAGGGAAAAAGGAGAGCCTCTAGGGTTAAAGTGCCCGTGGAGCCCAACTGAATTCTATCTGTCGTCCCTGCGCTCTACTGAGTCCTCTTAATTATTTATCGAGGGACAGCGCACCTGAAACAACAGCGCTTGCAATATGGGGGTGGGGGGGTGGGATTTTGAAGCACTTGCCTGCATAACCTCACAACAAACATTCGGTTTCAACGTACTCTTTTACGTTGACGCTTGAGCTTGACGCACGAGAGGAAAAAAAGTTCAGGTTTCATCGGGATGGCTGGGAAAGCATCCGGCAACTTGGGTTACGAGGTATCAGACACACAGGGTTTTACAGCATGGCAACACACCACAGAAGAAACCCCGTTTGCTCGTCGCACAGTCTATGAGCTGTGCCGTTTTTCCCCCAAGGTCAAACAGCCTGACCCGTGGTCGATGCTGTCAGGGTGACATTACCTAGAAGCGCGTTTTGGCAACAGAATTTACAAGGCTGATATCATGAAAATGTCTTTCATTACTTCATCACAATTCCAAGGGAGTGATATTACAGGAAAACACATTCTATTAATACCAACGCGAGTAAGAAAACTCCAGTCTACGGTAATCATGAAGCAATAGGGCCCAGATCACCGCCTTGCCCCCCACCCCAACAACAACTAAAGCCAATAATATAGAACAGCGTTGGACGAGAAACAAGGAGTACCTTTACCGCTGAGAAGCTCTAGTCCAGAGACGATGAATGAAGAGTCTTCATAGTGGTTTTTCCGGCGTGGGGAACTCTTACCTTCACATCCAGTCTTCAGAGTGCCGCCCTGTGCTGGAGGCCGTCCCCGTGTACGTCTGCGCCCCGGCGGGCCCCTACGGAGCCCCCGACATCGCTGGCGGCCACACGCACGACCCACCGTGGAGAAGTGGAGGCGGGGGAAGAGGAGGAGTGCGAAGAGGAAGGAGAGAACTGGACTCCCGGCGAATGGTACATCACTACGACGAGGGCAGGCGCGAGTGGGAGAGAGATGAGAGACACAGGAGTGAAAAGGGAGAGAGAGAGAGAGAGGGAGAGAGAGAGAGATGGTGTGGGAGGGAGGATGGAGGGAAGGAGGGGGCAAGGGAGGGAGAAAAGAGGGATTGATTGTGAATGGAAACAGGTGAAACTGATCACGAAAGTGGGAAGACAGAAAAGGGGGAGTAGAGGAGTTTAGTTTGAAGTTAGACAAATTAGACTATATGTAATTAGATATAATTAATGTTTAAAGCTGCGTGGGATAACTTTTATGGTATTAATAACTTGTCATTGTAATTGCTGTTATTGTTGGATTTGGACTTCCCTAGCCCCAGTGAAACCAACAGCAGAACATGAAACCTGTACTGGATAGTACAGTGGCAGGAAAGGCACAGGCACACAGGAAGTGATGCGGTTTATTTATCAGGCAGAGAGTTACTATGGTAACAGACAGGGCTCTCATTTTGCAGCCTAGGTATTCTGTTCATCTTCAAGGTCCCTTGTCGCTTTTGCCTGTGATGATTTTTAATGTGTTGCCGTCTAACAGGTCAAATGAAGGTTTGTCAGCAGAATGCCAATGAGGCTGTGCTGACAGCATGCTGGGAGACAAATGAGTCGAAACAACAGATTAAAAAACACAACAGAAGCTTTCAAATAAATGGCTTGATAATTGCATGATATTTATTCAGCAGCTGAAACTAACAATTACCAGTGAGCAAATCATCAAAACTAAAAACTAAAAAAGCAAAGCAACACAGCACATGTAAGATAAACCCGGCCCTAATTTCACTAATTTCTTTAGGAAAACACTTCTCACGAACCTAATAAATTGATGATAACAAGCTTTCAAACCAAACACAAACAGTCTGAATAAAGTGAGTTAAACTCAGTTCGACTTACCTAAAAACCCAAAACACCCTACCTCTACAACATTAAGCTCCCTCAGGCAGGTGATTTGAGACAGACAGAGAGACAGAGAGACAGAGAGAGAGAGGCAGACAGAGAGACAGAGAGAGAGAGAGAGACTAATTGAGCTGTTGCACTGAAATAAACTCGTGCTGAGGCACAGCACTTTTTGCAGGTTATCCACTAGTCTTCCATAACCTAATAACCCAAACTGTCTATGAGTGCTGACATTAAGAAATAGAAGAGTCTCAAAGGCTGTTTTCTAAGCTTAGATTCTCCTTATCTCACTAGCTGAGCCACATGGTGCTAAACTAAACTCTATATCGCAGCCTAAATATTTGCTGGCCTCTCCAGTAGAGCCTATCACTGCATGGTGTACTGTATGCATGGTATATGGTAACTGTATGGTAGACTTAACTATAAAAATATTTTACTGTAATCCACAGAGCTACAGATTAGCAAATCACCCATTTTCTTTGCATAAATAAGATAATACCAGCCAAAAATGTTTGTTTTTGACTACAAAAAGTATATTTGCTGCTTGACATTATATAGTACTGTATGTATAAAAATAAACAGGCCTTAACCCTACACTAGCAATTCAACCACTAGAATTCTATTCTATTCTAATATACTATAATATTCTTTTATATTCTATTATAATATGGTGCATTACGCATTTTGTACTATTTCTTCTATAATAACTCATCACATTTGATCTTCGAAATAGTTGAAAAAGACTACTATAGGTTGTGTACTAAAGAAAAGAAAAGCAAAGACAGTTTTCACTAGATAAAGCAAAGCAAAGACTAGATAAACTCATGTCATCAGCTTGTTCCCATGACGATGACTTGTATCAGGACAATGACTAACATCCGTCTGATAAACCCTATTCATCCACGGATAAGCCTATTAGCGTAATGGTTTTCAATCACATGCTGGTTAATCATGAGATGAAGCTAGTCCGCCCTCTAGTGGATTCGAGGTGTAAATACCCTGAGAAGTCTAATCTCCCTTTAACTAGACAAGACGACAGTTCAAGTCACTCAAAGCGTTTCAATAATATTATTAGCCCAGCAGTATACAATTGTTTAACTGCCCATACTGTACTTGGGACAAAGAGGATAGTGGTACGAGTGAATACCATGACCTATTGAGTATTTTATCAGTATTCTTCAACACGATTGGTCACACAAATACCATGCATGCATATACCGAATGTAGGCTATGAGGTTGACCCTTTGAGCTGGGTACAGCGTTTTATTAGGATAAAAATGCCCTCTGGCATTATCATTAACATCAAAATAGTCACGTGTGATCAATATCTCCATATAGTGTAGCTACAGGCCACAAGAATTCCTGCATGACTTAACCTCAGAAGGAAGACTTGGACATGAACAGTTGGTCTTTGTAGTGAAGCTTGATTCTCATAATTTTAGCTATTTTTATTTATTAATTTTTTACAGTAAAAGGGTTCAAAACACTAAGCAGTGACTATCACCATATCGATCCTATAATTCACTCACTCTAATTCAACATACTGTAGCTAGTGTAGCCTGAAGCTGGGAATAAATTGCTGGGCTTTCCATGTCATGCCCATGCACTGTATTGGCTGTACACAGTGACACACTTACTGCATACAGAGAGATCACGTTTGTTCCACTAAGAACTGTATGCTGTGGTTAATTAGATTTATTTGGTCAGAATTTCAACTGAATGGTTAATATTTCATAGCCAGGCCTGAATTAGTTATCCTCGCTGCATAATATAGCTCCCATCAGGACATGTAGTCACTCATGTGACATACTTTCTGTAACTTTGAAATAGGTGTCCGCTGTACACAATTGAAGTGAGTCACACAGATTTTAGCAGTTAAAGCAAAACCCACATTCTCACACGGAGCCCTGTTTTTTCTCACTTGCATCTTCTAGTTACCGTGGGCTGAGGTCTCCCGTGGCACGCTCCCTAGATCAATGCACCGAGCAGCAATACCCCAAGCACACACAGGGACCCCAGGATTAGATTGGTAGTCATGGAAACAATTTAGGCCAGATTCCACCCATCAATCGATGGGGGGGGGGGGGGGATGTGGCTGCAAAAACCCATGTCCCACATTTAAATACAGACCCCCAGCCAGCCATCACATCTCAACACTGTCAGCAGAGAAGAGAAGAGAGGTGGAGAAGAGAAGAGAAGAGAAGAGAAGAGAAGAGAAGAGAAGAGAAGGGAAGAGAGGTGAAGAGAAGAGAAGAAGAGTGGTGAAGAGAAGAGAAGAGAAGAAGAGTGGTGAAGAGAAGAGAAGAAGAGTGGTGAAGAGAAGAGAAGAGAAGAAGAGTGTTGAAGAGAAGAGAAGAGAAGAAGAGTGGAGAAGAGAAGAGAAGAAGAGTGGTGAAGAGAAGAGAAGAAGAGTGGTGAAGAGAAGAGAGGTGAAGAGAAGAGACGAGAAGAGACGAGAAGAGACGAGAGGTGAAGAGAAGAGAGCTGAAGAGAAGAGAAGAGAAGAGAGCTGAAAGGAAGGGCTGATAAGGGTTCAGAGACTCTGGGCAGATGGGACAAGAGATGAGGACTCAATGCAGGATCTTGGTCCAGATCTCCATAGGAATGCTGCTATTGGATGTTTGGCTTCACACCGGGCCAGTCACTGCAGGTAAGCCGAGGGAAACACCAAGATGCCAGCTTGCCATAGTGACCTAAATGGTGTTTTGGGTTATTTGTAATCTGCTCAAGTCACACTTCAATAGATGTGATTTGTCTCAGGACAATACATTAGTGATCATAAAATGTAATGTGATTGATAATCATGTACTGTATGTTAATAATATACTTTATTTGATTGTTGTTCACGTTGAAAAGAAAATCATTCTCCTATCACCAAAGGAGTTCTTTAATTGACATTGTCTTACAAATGGAATAAATCTTTGATCTCTTCAATGAAATGTTACACCAGGGGGTAAATTATGGCAGAATCTGCACAATCCTGTGAATGCATTATTACCTCTGTCTAGTCCAGGGATGGGTTATCCTGAAGCCCCTCCGTTCCCCCAATCCCTCCGCCTCCCTAGGTGTGAGTAACTTGCACCAGAAAAGAAGGGCTTTAGTACAAGATGCGGTTTCAGGGAACATTGCAGCCTTAACGTAACTCTGACTCAATAGACTTCCTATCCTGTTCCTTTTTCTATCAGGGGGAAGGGAAGTGTGACAGACGCCCTATTTAGCGAGAAAGAGGAACCATATTGGGCTGTCATGAATCAAAGCTCACATGCCCGCAGGGACAGTAACAGTTCACTCAACGGGGGGACGACGCCCTAAATCCCACTCAGAAAAAGCTTTTAATTATACATGACCCACAAGTGCAGCTGTGTGGATCGATGGCATGGATTGTAGCTCGCTCGATTGTTATACATAGGTGCCACCTTCATCATGTCCCCCCGCCCAAAACAAAGATGGCATCAAATAGTATAACATTAAAAAAATATAAATATATAAAATTAGTATTTTATTTGCATTATTATTATTATTATTATAATAAATAT
>JAOEHI010000011.1:3135085-3161637 GCA_025447815.1 Percopsis transmontana
CACACACACACACACACACACACACACACACACACACACACACACACACACACACACACACACACACACACTTTCGACTTCTACTGATTAGAGTTCAAATATTTCCATGTGGGACCACTACGAGTCTGGTTGCCAGTCTGGCCCAACAGGCTGCTTTGAACATTCCAATGCCGCCTGTCCAAGGAAGACACAATTAAGTGATGTCATTTCCTCCTAAAGGGGGGGCCTCTTCTCTCTCCCCAGTGGAAACAGCAGGCAGGCGGAGGGGACCCACAAACGACTTGAGATCATTTAAATGACATTCTTGTAGCGTTACTCCAATATTTTGCTTCAACTGCCTAAAATAAAAGATGAAAGAGGCTTGTGCATTTTTGTGACTTGGTTGGTTCCTCTGTGCTATGTAAATAGGGATTATTTGAGATTTAAAGGTATAATCCTTTATTTGTGACCACAATTTGTAGTTGAAACTAGCGTTCTAAAAATGTTTTGGTTTGAAACTCTGAGAGTGCACCTGAGTGCTGACTGACTGGCTCCTCTCTCTGCTCCTCCCCCTACAGCACTCACGCTGTTCTCTGCCCCTCCCTCTACAGCCACGTGGACTGTCACGCACAGCTGTGTGTGTTTAAAAAAAAACATAAACAGCAAGCTGCAGTGGACATTTGGGTCTCTGGGGGCGCTATAACACAAACAAAGAGCGTACCTTTTAAATACAATCGGGGAATGTATGTTTTGACTTCTCCCAGTGACCTGCAGTACACTTTCACCAATTATAGTAGATTCATGTGGGATGAGGAATGGATGTGCGAGTCAAGTGTTATCCAGCTGTGAGCTAGTCCTGATTTTGATCTCATTTTAATGGTTCTCAGTGTTAAACAAAACTCTCGGAAGAAAGGCATCGCAGCAATGCAAGTGTTGATGAAACATCAATACTACGGTCTGAATGATAATTAAACCATCGTTTCGTTCCAGTTCGGCCCACAGACGGTAATCACAAGTAACAGAATCCACGCCTAATGACTTTCCATTGCAGAG
This sequence comes from Percopsis transmontana, assembly GCA_025447815.1. NCBI lineage: Eukaryota > Metazoa > Chordata > Actinopteri > Percopsiformes > Percopsidae > Percopsis > Percopsis transmontana. The sequence continues at coordinate 3,136,118 of JAOEHI010000011.1, forward strand.
CCGGCATTTATCCTGCATGTTTCCGTTCCGAGGAAGGCTGAAAGATGCTGAGAGGTGATGAAAAGTGTGGCACCACCTGTGGCTGTGCCGATGATGGAAGTTTCTGTGTGAAACAGACCGCACAACAACTCTATTATTAGCCAGAGCGGTTCAGTAGTTGTATGTTATATTCATTGGTTATCAGATAAACCTTAATTTTAGCGTTCAGTGTTTTAGTGCTAACCTCCCCTACCACCAATGTACCCAGGAGGCACTGCCGTCCTTACAATAGAAAATATTGTTCTTAAGTGACTTGCCTGGTTAAATAATGGTTACATCAATTAAAAAATACCCAGGTTCCTCGTGTGATTGTTTTAAAAATATATAGTCTTATATATAAAAGTCAATGCTTTATAACAGTCTTCTCCAAACATGTTGAGACAGTGACAGAGGCAGTGAGTGGAGTATAGTGAGACCTTAATTAGCCCATACCATAGGCGTGCATATAGTGTTAGCGTGTACGTTCCTGAAATAGACTAAGACTTCCCCATGGTAAACAACCTGTGTATAAGGAAAGATCGATAAGGTGGCCAAGTTCCCATTCACTGAACACCTGCTGCCACCTGCTGGTGCACTTCTTGAACAGAGCAATTCGTTCTTGACTGGATTGAAGTGATTTTACAGTAATACACGTGCAACATAATGGCACTGAACTGTTATACGGTGGGACTTTCTTGAGCATCACTGTGAGCCACGCTATTCGATTTTTCACTTCTGACTGACAGGATATTCAACGGTCAAATCACGTGAGCTGTTAATGACCTCACTGACCTCACCGACTTCCAGGATGTTTGATCTTGGAGTAATTCAGCTTCCCAGAGGGGCGACAATACTACTATCACAAGGAAACAAACAGACAGAGGCAGACATTTCCTCCTGAATACCCCAGGATATAAAAAGAAGCACGTTAAATTCAGTCGCTTGTTTCCTAGTGTGTGTACAGCTGTTCGTGGAGGTTAATCTGCCCTTGCGAGTACGTGTTTCTCTGTGTGTGCGTGTCTGTGTGTGTGTGTGTGTGTGCGTGCGTGCGTGCGTGCGTGCGTGTGCGTGTGTGTGTCGGCGGTGCGTGGGTCAGAAGGGAACCATAAGGTGGAATTCCCAAACACGAGGGGGGGTCTCTTTGGGGGTAAGTGGAGCACTGGACGTCCCATGGGTGATGAGCCCTGGAGCCCAGCCAGAGATTTAGGGAGCTGATTTAGGGAGCTGTCGGCGGGACGGAGTGTCTGGTCATCTTGGGCCCCTTCTCATATATTTGCAGGGCACGGAAATCTCGATCGGGGATTTTAAGGTTTCCGTGACTGGCCCGACCTGCGCTTTTTTTGACAGTTTTCACAAGAATCGTTTTCTGTTTCCACTGGTAGGCTACATACCAATTATATACATCATAAACTACAATTGCAGTTTCACATTACACGATCATTGGAACTTAATCTTTCATAAGAAATTAACAAGTATTTTTTCTGTATTGCATCTACAGCATATTTTATGAACTGTAATTACAAGACTGCATTACCGCTGAATTAACGCGAGATGGCAGTAGAGCTCGGAGAGATTCTAAAGATGAGCCCTGTTTCTGTGGAAATACTCAAACCTACCTAACAGCTCGATACGTTCAAAGCAAAATATGCAGGATTTGTTTTATCAACACATTCAAACTATACATAGGCCTACAATAGAATAAAGTATGGCAACAGAAATGACAAAAAATAAATTTTTGTGACATTCCAAACCCAAACAATTTGTAGTTTATTTTCAGTTTAGTTTATATTATTATTTTTTCCACATTGGCTACTTCTTGCATAGATACAGAACAGTTTCTTCTTGCTTTCTTTTTCTGACATTTGATGGTCGTCTAGATGATAACCAGGCAAGGGGGAGGTGAGTGGGTGATATAATGTGAATGGGTGGGTGGGAGATTGCTGTGATAAGACCACAACCTGGCGCACATTTGCTTCATTTATTTTAAACGAGGGACCGTTTTATGAAGTAGAATTTCTAATAATGCTGCAGTTCCAACCGGCGGAGTGCTGAATCTTGCGATGGACTTTGGCGCGCGAAAGACGTCCATACATCTCCACAATCCACGCACACACTGCGAGCTATAAATGCGCAGATTTATAACCATGAATGGATATAAAGTAGAAATGAATACCTTCTCGGTATTTAACTCCTCCGCCGAATGGAAAACGGAGTCGGTTGTCATTTCTATTGTATTTTCGTTGATTTTCTTCATCGGCACCGTGGGCAACTGTCTGGTGCTCGCCGTTCTCTTTCGCAACGGTCAGATGAACTCGAAAACTACCAACTTATTCATCCTCAACCTTGGAATTGCGGACCTCTGCTTTATCGTCTTTTGTGTGCCTTTCCAAGCCACCATCTACACCATGGACGAATGGGTGTTTGGTCCTATTGTCTGCAAAGTGGTCCACTTCATCATTTTCCTCACCATGCACGCCAGCATCTTTACCCTGACTGCCGTTTCACTGGACAGGTGCGCCTCCGGGCTTTTCCTTATGATTAAATATTTGTTCAAAGATAAGTTGTATACTAATCCTACACAGCCTACCTGTGCTACCAATAGTCTAATAGCTAGCCTGAACATATATAATAAAAACATATATTGTAAATGCATTTTTCCTGTTATCCACAATTATTTTGCATTATTTATTTACTTTTATATTTGTATTGACAATCACCAGGCCAATGTTGTAGATTACTGATTCCTGACACACAGTTACACAATGCCTTTGACACTGATGTGGCATGTCAGCTTTTCTAAGATGTCTGCCCTCTATCTGCCAGGTATCTTGCAATTTGCTACCCGCTCCACTCCAGGGAGATGAGAACTCCCAAGAACGCCCTGATCTCCATCGGGCTGGTGTGGGGCCTTGCTCTGCTCTTCTCTGGACCTTATCTGAGCTACTACAAGCAAATCGACCTGGGCGGCACCGTCGTATGCATTCCCGCCTGGGAATTCAAGCCGCGCATGGCCATGGACTTGTGCACGTTCGTCTTCGGCTACCTAATACCGGTGCTGGTTCTGAGCCTGACCTACGCTCGCACCATCTGCTACCTCTGGACCGCGGTGGACCCCATAAAGGACATGTCGGAGTCGCGGCGGGCCAAGCGCAAGGTCACCAAGATGATCGTCGTCGTGGCGACTCTTTTCTTCCTCTGCTGGCTCCCCCACCACCTGGTCATCCTCTGCATGTGGTTCGGACGCTTCCCCCTGAACCACACCACCTACGTCCTCCGCATCCTCTCCCACCTGGTCGCCTACGGCAACTCCTGCCTCAACCCCATCGTCTACGCGCTGGTCTCCAAGCACTTCCGCAAGGGCCTCCGCAAGGTGTTCTGCTGCAAGCTGAAGCAGAGGGTCGTCAACAAGGTTCACGTCATCCACGTGGTGAACACCGTGAGCAGCATGGAGACCTACAACTAGGACCCCCCGGGGCCCCCGGCAGGACCTCTGACCTCTCTGAGTCAAACCAGGTGAAGCCTGGTGTTGTATAAGAGCCGACTGAACACCATTCTGTGAGCTTCAGCGTAACACAGATAGAGCTGTGGTTTGTATGAACATGACAGATTTATCCAAAGCGACTTAAGGGTATTTGGGAGCAGGTAGGGGGTTTGTGTGTGTCTTTCTCTAGGATACTGTACTTCCAGGCAGGGAAGTATATCAGGGATTGAACCTATAGGACCTTTTGGCTGGAAGATGACCTCCCAGACAACTAGCTAGCACCTGAACAACACTGGAGTGCTATTCTATGACTCATACCGTAAGCATAGTGACAAAGTAACAGAAAGAATGTATTGTGTAGTTGATTTTAATGTTACTGCTATTATATATATATATTATAAGTCTTTTTTTGTGCCAAAATCTGAGCAAGAACATGAACACATGGTCAGTTTGTGGTCAGTGGCACTATAGTTTAATAAAGCTGACTTGATTCAACATATTCTGTAACTGATTCATAGATGGGCAGATTCTGGAGTGGTGTTTGCCTGGAGGTCACACAAGCACTGGCGCAATAGGGCAAGACGTGGACTCTGACTCGATAAAATTACGTCTTAGGTTTTATTCTGGCTTCTTTGGAAGATTGTTGCAACGACCCACAAAAAAAGAAAAAGAGAACCAGGCTTTGAGCTGTCAACAAGATGTTGATAATAGAAAAAAGATCTTAAGGCTTGAATAGACAATGCTCAAGAGGAGTCTTATGTCACCACCGATGTTGTAAGCATGAGGTAAACTGATTATGGGGAGCTGCTGGTGTTAAAGAACCTAAAATCTGTCTTAAATCACTTGTTGTTGTTGTTGTTGTAGCCAATAGGGCTATTCCACGATACTGTATACTGCCCCTCGTATCGATGCATTTAAAAAAAAAAATTATTAAGCACTAGAAAAATATACAGAACAATACAGGGAATAGATACAAACAAAATGAAGGAAATAATTCAATTTTTGATACATTATATTTTAAACAGATTTAAAACACAAAATGCAATGCAAATACTGTTCTAATAAATTGGAATGGAAATTTTGATTTAAATAGTTTTGACTAAATTTGCCAATATATCAATATATTGTGATGTACATATTAGACTAACCAGGTGGTGCACAGCAAGTTGTATTTTCAGCTCTAATTTTAAATTGACAGTAAATTATGTACGTATTAGGTATCGCAATGTATCCTGGTACAATCGTATTGTGATCTATCTATCGTGATACGTATCGTATCGCCTATACACAGCCCTACTAGCCAACCCATTATACATGCTTTGTTTTGCCTGTTGCTACAGTTTTGCTGTGTGTTCAGTGGTAAAATAAAATCTTACTCAAGTTTTTAATAGTAAATTAACGTGTATTTGTCACGTTTTGACCTTTCAGCTGATAACATTTGACTTGGTTATAGAAAAGAGAAATAAATATAAATTTGAAATGTTGTTGTTCTTTATTGATGCATTTGTATGCTGTGGTGTATGCATTCACACATTCTTTTTTGTATGCGTTAAGTCTGTCCTTGTGTGCTTTGAAAATAGAGAATTAACTTATCACTTGTTTCCTGAAATCCTTCTGTTAATGTGGCCTGTTTATGTTCCTGTTTTTTTCATTTGTTCATTCACTTTGAAACTCCCAGACACAATCATTTATCAGGATTATATCGGTGGCTAAATATTGCATGATCACATAACAACCATGCTGTTCTCTATGGACATGAGCATTGAGCTCCGCTATTGAGCCTAGGCGACTTAATATAGCCGCTTCTTTGTAAGGAACCACAAAAGAAAACTGTTTGATGAACAAACCTTCCCCATTGATGTTAACACAATTTTTTTGTTTTATGCAAATATATAGTGATTTACACATCTCTCCCATAATCCTCTTGACAAAGATTTGATAACAGTAACATGTTATATCTGGTGGTGCAGGAATAGGAAGCAGGGAGTCATTTAAAGTTAAAAACTGTACTTCTATCAGTGAATATATCTGTGTATAAACTGAAAAAGAAAATGGAAAATAAATAACATTTAAGACAATCACCCCAAGATTAAATATGTGCATAACCATTTCCTCCATAACCCTCAAGAGTTATGCTACAGGAATGCAGACATGGAAACGTCCTCTTATCTGTTATTCTACCTGTCACCATTATTACGTTGCTATTGCTTTCACCTCTACCAATTCAACTTCCATGGTTACAATCCACTTCACAGAGTTGACTCTTAACACTTTTGTGTTTGTCTCAAAGGTAAATTCCCATGCACTACAGATAATAATACCCTTGGTATGTTAGTGAACTCTGTATACAGCGACTGCAAGATCTGCTGGTCAAGATTTCTCAACCAGATCCTGTTTTTCTCACGTCTTGTAAGAAAAACATCTTGTGCTCTTAATCCCAAAGACATATGCAGCAAAACACCTAAAGCTACACTTGTCAGGGTCAGAAATCCAGCATTGTCGAGTTGCTTAAATTAGAAAGCTTTGTTGAGTGTTAAATACCAAGCATATAAATTAAACTTTATGTGTTCATGCACAACACTCAATTTTCCTTGACTTTCTTTATCTTTCTTTTCGTATTTTACCCTTTTGTATTTTAGTGAAAATGATGCAAACTGCCAGCCCAGGATTATAGAATTTTTATACAAAATCAAGAACTGTATCTTTTCATCCTAAATGTGCAGATATTATTACCAGGACTACGTTATCTTCTACAAACTCTCCTACAAACCAAGAAAATGAGATTAAAAGATTAAAACAACTGTGCACGAAAGGGTGGGTGACTGTAGAGGGAGGGGTAGAAAATGATGTGAGCATTGGAGCTCTCTAGGGGAGAAGTAGAGAGGAGTGCGGGCGACCCAGCACTGAGGTGTAGTTGGGGCATGCGCTTTTAAAACGTCTTTTTTTGTAAGGCTGGGTTCAACCACAAGGGCAATTCTATGTACAAATCGAGGGTCCCTGCATGACCAAAGTTCATTTAAATTAATCTATTTATGTTAATAGCCGACACTTCATCTGCCTAAATGAATATTTTGCATTTAAGATGAAGGGTGCTTATTAGGAGAAGAGGGCCCTTCAATAGATATTTTCCTATTCACAATTAATTACCTAAAAGATGATTAAAGGCCATTTTTCACACTTAAACCCTACTCATGAATATGTATAGACTAACCCCCTCAGTCTCTACAAGGGTAAGGGCTAGAGTTATTCCACCCAAAACTCAGTTCATTCAAAGAAACATTCATATGTAACAAGATATTAAACAATTCATAACAGCATGACAACATATAATTTGATTTCTGTTTGCCAATGAACAATTTTGACCGCCTGGTTATTGTCTGCTGTAATGTAACTGTAATTGGTGTAAAGCAACAACATAAATCACATCTTTAGGTACTGTAGTTCCATTTATTTATTTGAGACCCAGTTGGACTGAGTAAATTACATAAATACATGATCTTGTCATCTTTATACAAAAAAACATTAATCAGACACAACTATAAGAGAATGTTAGCAATGTTAGCAGCCGAGGCTGAAGGGATCTCAGGGCTGTGATTGGAACGCAGTAGATTCGTTTTTTCTACAGGGGGGTGGGGGTGAAACTGGTTTCCATTGGGCGAGGAGAATTTCGTAGTGTAAGTGTAGAGCTTCGGTTAGGCTGAGGTGTCAAACAGCCTTTCAATCATCTCTTCCACTTGCTCCGGACGATACTTGTGATACTTCTCTGGGTTCTTGGTAAATGAGATATTGGCATATCTATAAGTTAAAAAAAACACACACACACACACACCCACACACACACACACCCTGTGTCAGAATGATACAACAATTACTTAATGTTATTTACTATTCCAATCTATCTAGACCTCCCTTTGGCCACATACTGTATCTGACATTAACACCAAAATTATTTCTAGAACTGAATGAAAGTATGCCCTATGCACTGTGTTCTATGGCCAAGGGGACAACTCTATGGATATTACCCATCATCCCTCTCACCTCTGTAGGAAAGCCCTGTATGCCTCAGACACCACCTTTTTCTGAGCCTGGCGGATGAAGTCTCGCTGCTCCTTGTCAGGTATGGCCCAAACCTTCTGAATCTTACACAGCTCTTCCAGACCGTCATTAAAACCCTGGGAGGCAATTAAGACACTCAATCCAACGGCTGTTCCTTATGCAATACACTAGATGTGTATAACTTCATATAAATTGTGACCTATGAAAACAGGATGGATTGCTGCCATTAATCGGAATGCAACCTTACCTTGAATTTGTCTTTAATCACTTGTCGTTCTTTGTCTTTCAGCTTAAGAGAAGGGAGAAGAGATTTATTAGGAAATTGATATAAAGGGGAAGATAATTCAAGCGGAATTTAACTTTTGTTAAACCCTCACCTCCCTCCTAGTATGTTTTTCAGAAACATTTGAAATTGAATTGCAGATGAAAGGAACTGGGAGTGTCCCGTATCTAACCGAATTTAAACAAGGGGGTTCATTTAATGGCGAAATATAAGCGGGAGGACTCACTGAAGTAAGGAAGCTACAGAGTTGAAAAAACATATAAATCCGCTTTAACTAAAGAACTAGAACGTTCCTATGTAGAGTCTAACCTTGGTGCCAGGCTGAAAGACGGGCATGTTTCTGTCCGTCAAGTGCTCCGTGACCTTTAACCAGCTGGAAATGAAGGCAATGTTTCAACACTGTACAGCACTGATGCCAAACGTGTGTGATTTATTTTTGTTTTTGTGTAACTTGGTTTAGCTCGATTCTATTTTACCTGCGCTGGTACATCTGGATCTGTTGCTCGATCAGCTCCCTGTATGAAATCTGGGCCTTCTTCTGGGTCACCGTGACCAGCTGGATTAGGTCTGACCTGAGGACAGTCACAGTCATGTAAATGCATTGGCAACATTTTCTATGCACGAAAGGGTGGGTGACTGTAGAGGGAGGGGTAGAAAATGATGTGAGCATTGGAGCTCTCTAGGTGGAGAAGTAGAGAGGAGTGCGGGCGACCCAGCACTGAGGTGTAGTTGGGGCATGCAATTAGGTCAAATAGCACTCACTATGCTAATTGTAATTGTATTGTACACCTTCTCCAGTGCAATTACAAGTAGCATCAGGTGTGGGATGTGGGCATGTACTCTCTTGAGTTTCAAACCAAAACAATGTTTTAACCACAAGGGTAATCCATACACCGCAGGATGTTTCAACCTAGGCTCTATTTTTCCATCTTAAAGCGTCCAAAATTTCAGTAGGAACAAGTACCGATCAAAATTTCTCCGTCAGAATAGCGGAAGTAGAGACAGCCTGGGGCTGACTGGAGAAATCATCATTTACAGTTATCGAGGTAAATATACGCACAAATATTGTCCTATATTTCCTATGTTTCCAGTGCCCTATAGGATTCCACTGTATAGCGATTTTGCGTAAATGTTTTTTTTTTGTGTTCTAACTCTATACAGGAGAAATATTGATCGGTACTTGTTCATACTGATAGTTTAGATGCTCCAAAAAATAGGGCCCAGGTTGAAAACTCCCAAAGTTACCCTTTAATACATACATACAGCCCACATAAATTCACATCCACAGTACAAATTGTGCCTACTTCTCCAGAGACTTGAGGATGTAGTTGTAGTTGTTGTGAAGGAAAATTGCACTCAGAGCTGAATCCTCATACACTTTGGACTTGCTGAGGAGATTTAGCTGTAAATTCCCCAGCACTTTGCCTATAAAACGGTGCGGTAATCCATCGGTTAGCACCAACAATCCCACAGACATTTTACAAGAAAGACACTATGCATCATTTCTTAGGCACTTACAAATGTATGTGCTGAGAAGCCTTTTGCTGAATTCTGAGCTGTAGTTGCTTGATGATGAACTGGTCTCTGGAAAATAAAGGTCACATACACCTTCATATACATGCTCTGTTTAGTTTTGATCTCAGGTATTTCTGTCTGACTGTTAGCATTCATGTGTTTCAGTTAATCGCATAATGTCAATTCACTTCTTTCTCCTAAATTTGAGAGTGGGAAAGAATACACATTTAACATCTACAATCAGTATTGTTTCTTGACATGAGGACAAACGGTATCAATTAAAATACAATTCATTAAGTTTCCATGGTAAGGTGTAAAAGTAGTTCCTACAGCCTGCTTTTGTACCCCCCCCCCCCCCCACCCGAGTTATTCACCTTTAATGATCAGCATTTCTAAACAGCCACCACTGACCACCGAGCTATTAGTTATTCATAGCCATTATTCATAGTCTCATTAAAACTCAGGGGCCCACTATTTTTTATCTTTTGCTTACCTCGGGGGTCTAAAGGAATATTGTAAGTGTCCCCCAGTACTAAAAGGGACAGAGGCAAGGCCAAAGAGAAAGAGAAGAGAAAGAGGCAAAAGTGCAAAAGGTTAGAAAAGATTTCTGTTAGTGCAGACAGAGTAAGCCAAGTAGCAAACAGTTATCAGCCAGAGAGCGGGGGTGGGGGAAGGGGGGTGAGAAATGAAAAAGCACAACTGGAGCACAGAGCAAAAGGATACGCTAGGGGGCTTCTGGGTAATCTATTGAGCAGCCCTTATAAATGAGATGGCATAATAAGTAGTCATTAAAAATGCAGAGCGATGGTACATGGAGCCGAGAAGCGGCCCCAGAATCTAATGCGCCATCTTGTCGCTGTCCAATCATGTTCAAACGTGAAGGCAGGTTTTCCATCAAGTCCACGATCACGCCACCTAATTGCTTTAACTAGTCCCCTTCCTGTTTATCTGTAAAATTGTTAGTGAAGGGACATTTTGAAGCCAGGAGTATGGCTTCACATGTTCCTCCTATAGGTTATTATTGGAGCCAAGGCGGTGTAGGGAAGTGTGTGAATCTGCTGGCCATAAGAGGAACTACATCTTAAGGCACTTCCGTGTGGCTTGGTTGAAAGTCGTATGCTCTTCATCCTCTACTATACTACATATTGTACAAAATGGTCTATCGTGGAAGGCAGAGAGAGAGAGAGAGAGAGAGAGAGAGAGAGAGAGAGAGAGAGAGAGAGAGGGAAATGCCAAAGTCAAAGAAGTAGATAATAAAGACACACCAGGGGGTTTAGAGGCATGGCAAGCAAGTACAAAAAACTGAACCAAACTCCCACGCCTACAACAAATGATGGGAAATAACAATGAACGATGGGAAATAGAAGTGGTGAGAGACTATGGACAGTCCTACTTAACGACAAATAATAGGCATGTGCCCTCACTTACTTCTTCATTGAGTCACTAAAAATCATGGAATATACACCTTTGCATTCAATATTAAAATGCACATACAACCACAATGGGATTAACGCACAAGGTCTATAGTGTGAATAAGAGACACTAATATTCCAATGACAATGTAATGTTAATGTAATGTAATATACATGACCTCCTAACGCTAATATTAATGCTAATATAGTACATGCTAATAATAGTAATTTCATAATTTAAAGGCCCCATAATATTATTCAATTTTCCAACTTTTTGGACAGACTTTCCTCCTTTTCAAGATGAACATCCTGTTACAACTGACTTGGTCTCACTGGAAGTCGGGGGGGGTAGGCCCAATAGGTCAAGAAGACAATTGGTGACAATCCAGAAGTGATGTCACACCTGGGACCCACCCGATTGGCTTGCTGCACACTATGAGGGGAATTTTGCTCAAATGACAGATTTCAAAATGAGTCCAGCCCTTCCGGGTCCCAACTCAACCGACTACACAACTGGAAAAACCTGAATATTACAATAGGGGACCTTTAAATGTAAAGGCAACGTGCGAAGGTTTATGCTCCACAGAGCTACACGTGGATGTACCTTGAGAGGCCAGCATGGCCCCAGCTGTCTCATGGAAGTCGAGCAACTGCTGTAAAAACAGGATGGCCTGGAGGAGAGAGGCCAAGGTAATGATTACTTCACTGTATTTGCTCAACCTGAACAGGCCTCTCCGCGCCATTACTAGTTGCCCAGGACCACAGAACGGAGAAAACAACACCTCAGAGGAAGGTGTGTTTGGTTTGAATTGCAGTATAAGCTGTATAAGCTCTTATTAGATCAAATAAATATAAGTGTGTGTCACTCACATTGCTGGTGAGTTCGTGCACTGTTCCATCCTTTGGCATATTGTATTCCTTGTCAGGGTCATTCTGTGGTTGGACAAGGGAGAGGTCATTAATGACAATACATCAGCATTATCAGATTGTTAAAAGGTACACTATTTGCATCCACCGTGCATGAAAGTGCATGCTGATGGGGGGGAATGGTAGAGAATGGTAGAGAATGGAGGGGCAGGGAGGAGTAGGGAGGAGTAGAGAAGAGTGCGGCTCACGTTTTCAAACCAAAACAACAAAACAAACCACAACATTTTTATAACTCTGGTTTCAACCAGGAAATAATTATTCCTGACACAAATAAAAAAAACATAATAATAAAAAAAGTAATAATAAATGTAGATTTGCAGTCATGCTTGAAGATCAAATAAAATATAGAGAAGGGACACTTGCCTTGATACTGTCTGCAAACTCCTCCAACGCCTTGGCACCAATGGTTTCCATTGCGGTGATGAGCGTTGGCAGTTTGTTTTTGGTACTTGCTGCTGTGCCCTGTAACCAAACAAAAACAGCTTGCTGATGTGTTCAGCAAAACACCGCTCATTTGTGTTCAAATACTTATTTTAATCCATTTGAGACCAGCAGTTCTCCCAAATAACTTCATAGCTAGTGCTACTCAGCTATATAAGGAACCATAAACATGTGCATGCACATTTGATTATAATATAATATTTTGATAATGAATAATAAAACTAAAAAAAAACTAAAAAACTAAAATAAATAAATCTTGCGACCCACAAAAAGTACAATGAAACCCCTCTGGGGCCCTGCCGCTCCCTTTGAAAACCACTAAAGTTGGAAGCAAACGGTATGAATGTAACGAAGCTATTCCTACTTGGAGTGTCGAGTCAAACTCTGGCTTGGTCATCTTCAGGTGTCTGAGAATGGGGAATATGGTCAGCACAGCGGAGTAATCGTGACGCATAATGGCTCTGCGAGCTGCCGACACAATGTTGTCTCCCTCCAGCATCAGGTTGTCCAAAGCCTCCTGACCAACAGAAAAACAAAAAGGATGAGAAACAACACAAAGGAAGAGACCACGTCACAGCGAAGTTTCTCCCTCTCAACCGGGGTGCCGTTTGTAACCTTCATTGATTTAGCGACTTCTTTTTGTCCTTTCCGTAGTATTTTGTTGAAAAAAGTTTAAGCTCTCATAGAATAAATGCAGCTGAACTTAATATAGTTTTTTATGTAACCTAATGGCAATGTTAAGATGGAGGATGTGGAATTGTGGCTCTTTCTGGCCTTTTTACACAACTGGCATTTATGAGACACTGAGATACTTACATAGAAAGGAAAATATTTGATTCTGTTCCAAAAATCTATTTAGCCACCAGAAGCTTTCCCATTTCTTGTTACTTGGCTGAATAAATGACAGTTGGTAGGCAGTTGGTGGACAGCTGGGCCGTCTGACAGGAATTGGATACGAATTTGTACTGGAATGTACAGTACTTGATACTTGGACCATAATAAAATAATCCTTTTTTTCATACACATCACAGGTTTGCGATACGATACAGTGATTTGGAAAATATTCCGTAATCGTGAATAAAAACACATGTATCCACAACCTGAATGAGGGAGTCAAAGGTCTTTTTCTGGTGGTGTTCTGGGATGATCTCAGTGAGAAGGGCGTACTCGCTTTGGGCCAGCTTCACAAAGGCACTGATACAGTGGATGTAGGAGTCAATCTCGATATCCAGAACGTCGTCTTTTCCTGAGGCACACGGCAAAAGGTCAAGTGAGTAACGACACAAGGTCAAAAACCCTCAACATAAACCAGGGGATTAGCACGTATATTTGAGTACCTACTTACTCATAATAACTATCTTGAAGGCTCTAATTATCACTTGAAAATATAACTGAATGCATCGTCATAACATTTTTATCATCTATAATTAGATGTGATCAATGCTGAAGTCTTTAATCATAACAGATGGCTTCTCCCTGGCTGAACCTGCTCTTTACTGTTAGGTCAGCAGAATCTCTCTCACACTGCTTTTGTTTTGTCAGTGGATCCGTGTTCACCACAGTTCAATGATGTGCGTTTGATATGGTTGAAACACAGACACACATTGAGGACTGTTCCTTTCAAAGTTAAACAGAGTTAGCTTAAACAAATGTTGGATTTGTGATATTTACCCGTGATATCGATGTAACGTCACAATTTATATAAAGTTTATTATTAACTAAAGTCTATTAGTATTAATAATCTGGGAAGAAGGTGCACAGCGTGTGGTAGTTCCCTCGCTTTCCCCTGGGTGTCGCCATCACTCACCTGCCGCGGCCCCGTGCTTCTCGGTTAGGGCGTCGGAGTGGTGTTTGACCCGCAGGTCAAGATCGTGACCTGACGGGGTGGGGTATATTAGGGAGATAAGCCTAGTTAAACCACCACCACCACCACCACCAGGGGTTTGGGGTTAGGGCCAAGGGCCACAAGTGGTCCTCCCCCCCATTTCCCCGCCCCACTGCTGTGATACTTTGCACCGCCCTACACCCACCACCAAGCAGCCCAGCCGGGAGCAAGCAGGCCACGCACCCACTGTGGTGAGGCGGAGAGAGGGCCCAGGAAGGTGTGTGCATGGAGACTGGTGTGATGTCTAGATTAGTGTGGGTGTGTGTGGGTGTGTGTGCGTGAGTGGGCCACTGCTACATCAGAGGAACCGGCCTCGTGGCAGATCACAAGCCTGACGTGACAACAGCTTTTAGACTGCAGCTGTCAAACAGGCAAAGCTGCCGCTCATGAAGCCCTAGCACAGCCTAGGTTGCTGCGCTAAATCAGAGCTTTTACGGATAAATACGTTAAAACAAGGACGTTTGGCATTAGGCTACTACTGTGGAAATCACTCATTTGCTATATCTAATCGCTGCTGTGAGCGAAATGGTTCCTATGTGTCTGTTTGTTGTTCATAAGGAATCAACAGGTTCTCCTTATCAGCACCGCCTGCAGGCTGGCAGAAGGTACTGCGAGAGGAGACAGCAGAAGAGAAAAGCCGTAGGTGCATGGTTACCTTCCAAAGGAGTGAGGTTAGAGCCCCCCTTTTTCCCATCGAGCCCATGCTGTGAGTACTGTTTCAGAAGGTTCTGAGCCTTGCGAATGGTCCCTGGTCCCATACACACACACAGAGATAAAGTCCAGCCGCAGATTGTGGGGAGGAGGGAGGGATCCAGACAGCCAAGAGAAAAAAAACAAAGAAAAAAAAGAGTGGAAGAAACAGGAAAAGGAGAAATCGAAAAGGGAGAGAGGGGAAGAGCTAGGAAGTGAGTGATGAAACAGAGACAACATCCCTCCAACCACAAAACCCCCAGCCAGGAGGCCCCTAGGAACCCCAGCCTAGCTTCGCAGCTACAGAGACTAGAAGACAGAGGACTAGAGCACACTACATGACAGAAACACCTAGTGACGTAACTAAAAGGCAGAACAAAACAGGTTAGGTCAAATTCAAACAAGACAGCCATCATAATATAACATTTGCTCATTAAAACATACGTTCCATGGTTTAGATGCTGTGTGCAATATATGTCTATACAGCTCGATTTAAGCAGTGCAATCTGTTGTTAGTGTAACATGTGGGATATGTAATATATGCCAGAGTGGGTAGCGCTGACAGCACACAAATTGTAAGAGCAAGATTTAGCTGCACCTATTAACATTGCCTCGCAATACACTTTAGTCAGTGAATTAGTCAGCGAATGCATTGTTTTGGAAACATAGCACAAAACATAGGCCAACACAGCCGTACTGTCAGTGCATGTTAGATTACTTTAAATTCAAGCAACATTAAAAAAGCCTGCTCCGAATTCAAGTGTAAAAAAACTAATAAAAATGCATGCAAGGAACTAGACTGTTACTTAGATAATCCTCTCAAATATATATAATGTTTAACTACTTCAACAACAAATCAAACATAATGTGCATACACTTTGCTAATCACATAAACGCATCACAAAAATACAGCTACAACGTACTATGCTGATGTATGCTAAAAAACTATCACGTTATCCTTTCATGGTAGCTAGCGGGACGTCTGTTCCTGATCCTACTGCTAAAAAGCAATGCCACAAACACACTGCCGCTTAAGGCAGCCTGCTTTAGTGTCAAATATGGCTGTAATACTGTATATGGGCGGAAGCAAGCAATGTCAAAAGGCAAACACTAAGGCTTTTCTCTTTACCTGGGATGTAGACTGTCATCACAACATTAGGATTATGAAAGGAGGAAAGGAGGAAAGTTATTTTAGTCATAAATTACAGGGAGGGGTCGTAGCGCCCAGTGTTTCAGTGATTACGCTAATTTTAGAAATGTCGCTACAACTGAGAGTGAGACAGGATGTCTTGACGGCAGGACAGGGGTGTTGCAGGTTACTAACCTGGCCTCTTGGGAGCCTTCTTGGTCGGCGTGTCCTTGCGCTTGGTTTGGACTGCAGGCGAGTACAGGATCCCAGAGGAGGCGCTGTTCTTGCGGAAATGATCCTTCAAGCCTTTGATGGAGCGATCTAGCTGGCTAGACCTGATCTGGAAGTAAACGTTCATGAAATCTGCAGGACAGGGATGAGGAATCGGATTAGAAAAAGGAGTACATGTTCATCTGGGTTAGACTTTATAAAGACATCGTTTTGATTATCTGGCCCACAATACAATAGCAAATTAACAATACTATATACTATATAGATGTATAGTACTCTCCCTTTGACTGATAAATGTTGTGGACATGGTCATGAATAAACTGCTACTGGTTGAAATTCAACATTTTGGGGTGAAAGAAATTAATAGGAATGTCTATACTGTATTTTGTTTCAACTAATTAATGCCACATCCCTTTAAGAAAGGAGCAAAATCATTGTTATTTTTCTAAAATACAGATTCCTGGTATCAACATTTGGAGGTACTACTATGTTATAAAAGGTGATGACCAGCATATTTATATTGATATATATTGAACTTTGTGCAGCCCTTTTAATCCGGTATAATCTCGCCTGCTTCTTGACTCTAGCTATAGATAGTAAACGTATACAGCCATGGAAAAAATTAAGAGACCAACGCATATTCTTGTAAATATAATAATATAAATATCAAAAATTTGAAAATAATGTAAATAAAAAAATGATAAAATATAAATAAATAAATAGAAATGTAATTGTATATATATATTATATTTTTTTAAATGGGCAGAGGTCTCTTAATTTTTTCCATGGCTGTACATATGAACCCACATGAACAGGGGCACACAGAAAGAACCCAGGTTTTCATCCAGGGCCTTCATGCTGTGAGGCAACAGTGCTAACCACTGTGCATTCGTGCCACCGACAGGAAGCAGTATTCAGGACCCTCAGCGCGGCAGACCTTTCTCCCTTATTCACCTTCCTAACTAAGTTATCACCCCCCCATTGTCACTGCTCCGGGTGATAATAAGACACTCTGGTCCTCGGCTAGTGTCAGATCCCCCACTGTCATTCTGTCATTTCCAACCAGAGCAGTTCCCTTATTCGCTAGTGAGGCGTGGAGTGAATCAAGAGAGTCCACTTCAATATCCATTCATACAGTCAGGATCATTTATCATTCGAGGTTTATTACATGGTGCACTATTCTATCACAATCATCAGAAAATGTGTTTCTTAAAGAAACAGACAGTTTAGAAACAGTTCAAGCTATGTAAAAACTACCTTTGACGCCTTATGCTGCCCCCAAATCTCTAACTGTTGCCCTAACTGTTGGTTTAGTGTCAGTAGCGGGAGGGGCTAAAGAGGAGCGCCGGCCAATCAGAATGCGCTCTGTGAGTTTCAAAGCAAAACAACATTGATTTAAGGCCAGGTTGAACAACAGGGGTCATTCCACAGAAAAATCGAGGAGTGGCCCTTTAAAGCTTTAGACGTGAAAGTACCCTGATTGCGTCCGTATTCCACCAGCCATGCGGAGATGCAGATAATGTCCTGGAGGACGGCCTCGGGCAGGTGTTCCAACGCCACCTCCTCCTGGACCTCCAGCTCCTCGTCTACGCTGATGGCGTCCAGGATCAGAATGGGGGGTACAGGCTTGCTGTAGCGGTTCAGCAGGCTCCGAAACTCCGCTTCCAGCAGCTCCTTTCCCTTCTCAAAGCGTGCTTTCTGCACATGAAGGAGAAAAAAGGAAAGAAAACAACAGCGATGTTGCAACATCACAGAGATGTTGGGTCATCTGTAGGGCTGGGGGGTACCAAATGCACAATACTAACTCACTCTGTGTCAGCACCAGATACCGAAGTCTGGGTGAGGAAAGTGAAGCTCTTTACCTCCTTCAATATGTACAGAAGTACCCTTCAGCAAGGCGATAGTTCTAGTGGAGGTTAACTTGGAACAAGCCAACTTTGTGTAACTGTATTCAAATCTAAATTAGGGGTATTCTGACAACAATATAAAGCTGTGTGTGTAAAGGTATTTATACCGTACCACTGTGTTAAGCTCTGGACTATCTGGATTGTTGTCTTGGAAGTACTCCACAGCTTTCTGGATCCTAGCAATACATGCAAGGTACTCATCCAGTCGTCCTGTGGGCCTGGAACACGACAATACAATACAATACATTACAATACAATTGACTTATTCATTAGCTAAGAATACCAAAACAGGAGGATGTATAGATTTAATGTAATTTCATGTGTCACAAATATAGCCTTGGCTTACCCCTCTCTAATGATTTTGTCCGTGTCTTTAGCCACATGATAGTAGCCGATGACGTGATCCATGCACGACAGGGTCTTGTCCACGTTGTCCTGAAGCCTCTGTAGGTTTTCAGTTTGCTTATGAACTGGGATGATGGAGTTTTCCAGTTTCATTAGACGACTTTCAAACGAAGAGAGGATGCTGACCTGCAAAAATGACCACACGGGACAAAGGCCACCGTCCAACATAAACATAGCATCATTCAGCACTCGGGAGATCAGTTCTTGTTTAGTCTGGAGTGGATGTGTGTACAATGTTGGGCACAAACGTTATTTCTGCTTTATTTTAAGCATACCATTCCCTTAGTCAGCTGATCGCTCTTCTCCAGATTTTCTCTGATGAATGACAATGTTTCTTGCTCCTGTAATACATTCCACCAACGCATAATAAGGGCTTTTCAATCATTTATCCATGTGTAATTATAAGGAATAGACTGTTTATATGCGTCTAGTGTTACGTTGCTGTCTATAGCTAGATTTCTTAGCCATTTCCGAACCTGCTTTAGTTTTTCCTCTATCTCCCTTTTTCTCGCAGACGCGTCCTCGGTAGGGATCATCTTGAGGGTTTGAAGGAATTCCCATGAAGAGACAACCACCGTAAAGTAAAATGGATTTGAAGACGTATTTAATAGAACGACAACAATAACCTCCAAACGCTGCTGTTTATGATGAGGCGGAACCGTCTTTTCCGTATCCGTCTCATCTAGTGAACTTAGAACGATGAAGACGCCATCTTTGTTGTGGCAACAGGATTTCTTTGATTAAAATTCAATAAAAATATATTAACATATAAATGTATGGAACTACATTCATTTTGTTAACATATAGCATGCTATATAATAGTATATATACTATATGAAAACATTATGTTTAAAAGAAATTTCGCTGAATAAGTGTTCACCTTAATATACACTAGGTGTCACTGCAGTCAGTTCGACTTGTCTCCTCAGACGTGCAAAATGCATTATTAACTCTACTATAGAAGCCTTAATGTGTTGAGCATTGTAATAACAGTGTAATAACTGTAGTAAATACAGACAAACATCTGTAAATGTAAAATGTATTTTCACAAAAAGATTTCTGCCATGTTTTCTTTACAGAGATATTTACAAATGCATTACACTTTCTTTTTTTACAATCACCAACCCCCTATATTATACAAACAGGACAGAAACAAACAGAACAGTTTTTAGAATATCTTGCAGAATTATAATCATCGTTTCATAATTTATTAGGCGAAAGCTAAATGTTAAATAATAATACGTTTTTTTTGTGTGTGTGAGCGTTTGGAATATAGGTTACAAATGGGCGACACCCATCTTTCTTCTAAAATGTTCTGATAAGATTGTAGCCTTGAGAAAGGAGGAAAAGTAAAGACTTCTCACAAGGTTTGAGGCAGAAATTAAACAGTAGTGACAGTGAGGCAGACTCAATGACTCCAGAGCGATATAAGACTAAGTCTCAAAAGAAGAAAACCCCTGATGTTTTCATTCTTTCTTTTGGCCGCTTTGTCACATGTCGTAGAGGAGCAATCGCCTCAAAACCCATAACCCAGGTTTATAGCACTCTCTGGTCTCTCTGAAGAGGGTCAAGCTAAAGAAGAAATTTCCTCACATGGATAACGGAATGGAAATTAAGAGAGAGAGAAGGCCGTGCAAGTTTTCATTATAAATAATACGCTAAGAAAAGTTTGAAGACTAGAGCATCGAAAATAATGCAACCACGTTGAAATCAAAGAGCCGCTCTCTACGATTCCTCTTCTTTAGACACTGCCTGCAAAAGAGAAGTCATCACATGAAACATGCAAAAGTGAAGATAAAGCTTTGATTACAATCAAAGATGCCTCTTATTATTATTAATAATAAGTCACAATACCTGTTTAAGGAACTGTCGTCCGAAATAATTAGTAGCCATATTCTTTAAGTCTGTTGTGCTTCCCACTTTACAACGGATATATCCATATAGGTTAGCCCCTTGTAAAACCACGCCCAATATCACCACAGCCTGTTTGAAAGACACTGGTCAGATTTAGGCTCATACTTACAGTATAGCGCCCCCAGAAGAAGCGCCAGCAAAGGACTCCAATGTGGGAGGGGCATGCACTCAGAGTTTCAAACTAAAACAACAATGTTTTGTTACCCTGGCTTCAACCACAAGGGTGGTTCATTTACAATTACAGAATTTAGCAGACACTTTTATCCAAAGTGACTTACAATTAGTAAATTTGTTAGTACATTAGTATATTTGTCAATAGCTGAATACTGGTCATCGTAAGCAAACAACATTATGTTTAAAAAAATTACATCAGCAGTCATCAGGGCTAACTTAGCTATACATTTTACAACATACCATTCAATCCTCAAAATAATTGCTAACAGCCTAAATACCGGCAAAGTGGTTTTCTAAGAGCTTATCTTAGCATATAGCAGGAAAACATTTAAAAATGTTTTAAATAACACAGAGACAAATGATAAAGAATCGTCATAGAGAACTTCAGTTAGTGGGAGTGTTATGAGGTAAAGCAGACCTTTAACGACAAGTTCTTACCAGCCACTTGATACTGAAAGAGAAGAGGGTACTGAAGAAAAAGAAAGCCCAGAGGAGAGGACATATGATCAGGCCCAGCCAGAAGATCCGTGACTCGGCATCCGTGGCCTGATTTTTCCCTGTTCCCTGTGAAAACAACAATATCACTCTAGGCATTTGCAAATACCACAAAGCTCCCAGTACACAATGGCAGCTGAAAATGGTACAGTAGGTTACGGATGTATTGTGTAGGTTTAAAGACATGCGTTTCATAAAAAGCACACACAGCAGTGTTATGAACATATTATAGTAGCATCTTTAATACAAATGAGCCTTGCCTTTCTTGACTCAAACACCCAATGGTTTTTTCCATCCTCATCCACCTGGTTCCACCATCTTAGACCCACCATCAGTCTACCGGTGATGTTCTGTGAATGAAGTTCAGGAGGGATTTCAGTAAATCTTTACACATAGCAACATCAGTATATAATCTAAACACTCGAGATAATCTTTTCGCATCTAGACTACAGCTACGTTTCAATAAAGAAGTGGTAATTGTCCTACCTTTACGGTCCAAAAGTCACATGACAGAAGGAGAATTATTGTGACCATGCAGGCAATGAAACTGCTACTCCATTTCTCACAAAGCAGGTATACGATGATAGCACTAACTCTGAAGAATAGATGAAAGAAGGATGCCACTGGATGCCTAAAACAAAGAAACAGTGTCACATGCATGAATTACAAACTTGTAATGCTATTTCATAAAAGCAGGCCCGATGCATTATAGGTGAGGCAAAGACATTTACAGTGAACTGTATTGTACTTAAAAAAAATTTAAAAAAACTTGTCAGTACCGTGAGAGTCATCGTGTAAACATACTTTTTTTTAGCCTTCTTTGGCTTTCTCCCTGCATCCTCCTCAGCATCAAACAGGGACACATCTTCGTCATTGGAATCCTGAGGGATCAATAAAGAAGAGACCTTTAGAACCCCCAAGAATGCAGTGTGACAATCTGGACAACAAACCTTTTGCTTTGTATCTTATAATCTTGTGTTGACGTAAAACGCCACCAAACACCAGATAAGAAATCTTCTTACACAGTCAAAAAAACAGCTTCCTCAATCTCACATGTATAGGCTATGTGACCACTAGAATGTTGATAAATAATAATTTGGCTTTTCATTGATGAAAGCATGTCAATAGGAAGCATTGTGATGGTTGTAATGGTTAATCATACCTTAGGGTTTTAAACCTTCGGTACACTATAGCCACAAATAATAAGTAGTGATGTGACGGTAAATTTTAAATTCCCTTGTGGTTGCTGCTCCATTACAGTCTATGAGAGAATAAAGAAGCATCTGTTGGCAACATTAGCGCTGGACCATTTAACCTTGACAATGTACTGCCTTGCTCCAGAAATACTCAGTATGGCTACAAGGCAGAACAAAAATTAAACTAACGTTTTTACATTTGTTAATAGAAGTTACATTTCTAACAATATTAATCAGAAATTAGTAGGTGAGCATTAATTGTGATATTATATATCAGTAATGAGGGAAATCACTCGAAACTATAGAAAATACTATTACGTTATCACTGTTAAAACGCGTTAAGATTGCACTGACGTTAATGGAGCAGGAACCACAAACTGGTATTGGCAAGTGGCTCACCGCGTATGGGTAGGAGGTGTACCAGTTCCTCCCTTGTATTGTTAGCACCAAACCTAGCTAGCTGGCAAGATTGATTTGTATACAACCAACACGACGTTATTACTTACATAAAAGATTACTGATGAAAATCGTCACGTTATGTCCGGTTGATTATAATGGTGCCGTTACTAACGTAATTAAAGTTAAGTTAAAGGTTAACTACTGTATGTAAACAAATAACTCAGCGAGTATGCTAACTATTTACGTTAGCAACATTAGCACGAAATATGCGTTTCTTGGATGGCAGCTGTATATATTTGTATAGAACTATGCGGCCACCCTTTCTATAAACGGGGAGGGAGAAATAGCGAAGTGTATGTATTATACACAGCAGAAAACGGAATTATGATTACGTTTGGTACTTACTTGTCTCATCATGGTGAAATGTAAGCAACTACTTCCTAGTTACACGTCACTACAATAAGGTAATCACAGGGCTGACTAAAAAGTGCCTGCCTCAAAATATATTCTATGCAGTGGACTCACACCTCACACCAGAAAATACAATTTCAAGTGAATTTTGCTGGATTGTATGTGTTGAGTAAGTGATTAAAGGCTATATAAATTAACTTGACCTGACTTCATTTTTTTCATTTAATTTTGATTTGGAACTGGCAGCAGGGCCGTGATCCGCAAAGTAGACACTTGTGGCTACATCCATGGCTTCCTGATGGCTTCACATATAATCGATGCCTCACCCTGTTGGGCTTCATCTTTTGGGTCTAAAGTAAATAAGTAATTCTTTACTTACAAAATCATTAGAGAGTTTCTGGAGTCACTGACAAAGTTCCTAATTACTGAACAATATGAACATTTTACAATGATGTCTTAAGGTACAAGGCGGTCATTTTTAGTCATGTTTTCTAAATATTTCTTTATGTAAATACATTATTAACAAAATAACTGTATTTTATCTATTTGTGTTTGTTGTTGCAGTGATGCAATCTCTGCAGGGAAAACACTCAGTTTTTCACACTTTCTATTTTATTGGCATAAAGAGAACATGTAATTCTAAAGTCATTGTGTTGTGAAATGTAACAGTAGTGTCAAAGATTCACACAATTAGCCTACACAAAGTAGTGTAGGCTAAAAAATCCCACTGGAGAGCAGAATATGAGAATTGTTTTTCCTTTCGTTATGTGTAGCCTACCCTATAAATTATATAATTCACTAAAGGTTTGCCAAAACACAAAATGAGACCTTCCACATCTCTATTTTCAACTTTTTTCTAGCTCGAAGATTGTGTCAACAGCATGGTACTTGCATGGTACTGTAACTTGAACCTGTGAAAAACCTTGAAACGACTAAAAACCTCTAATAATAACAGTGTTGCTTGTTTCAAGCCAACACTGGTTGGCTGGCAGGTGAGTTGGGAGGGGAGGGGCTTTTCAGCGGTAGCGCTTCTCCAGGTACAACCAAGACCACCACATTCTCCTTCTTGGACAACCAGAAAGCTGGATAAAGAGGCTCTAGGAACTCCGCGTTGTAGTGGTGGATGAGGGCCATGGTGTCACCCACACCATAAAAGTTTAAAAGGCCTCGGTCGTAGTCCACGTAGACCCCAACGCGTGTGAACTTGTCCACATTTAGAGGGGTCTCCACACCGCTGTGCCACGCAGAGAAGGTGCGCCCATTCCACTGAAGACACCATGAAAAGTTATTGCCCGTGATACAGCTGTTGCTTTCCTGGCCCTTGCGCTCAATGCTCTTATAGGTCAGGCCTATATATGTGCCCTCCCCACTAATATCCGCCTCGAAGTAGTGTCGTCCCAAGTAGAAGCTTTCTGTGGCCAGCACCTGGCGCCAGTTCTCAAAACGCTCAGGTACGTCAGGATAAGGGTGCTGCCAGGGCGTGGTGTTGGTCACCTTTCGGTTTTCGTCGGTGAGACGTAAGAATTTATGGGCAGTGTCCGCATCAAAAGTCACTTGGGTGGTGTCTGGAAATAGAATTCAGAAGAATGTTCATCATTTCCGTTTTTTCTACCATCTATCTAATACAGTATCTGTTTGTATTGTGGCTGATTTTAGTATTATGTATTATGTATTATAGCAATAAGAATAAACATATACCGTTTGTGGAACTTACATTTAAGGAAGTCACTGCGTGTCTTCGGATTGGGTAGAGACATGTTCTGTTTTGTTGCAAAAATTGAATGGACTACAGTCTTAATTCCCTTCTTGTCTGGAGACAAAAGGAAAAAGTCAGTGATAAGTTACTTCAAGGTCTTTTTTTCAGTTATCAAAAAAAAATGTAGACCTAGCTCTGAGCAACAGGTGAGTGCCATTTTTCAGCTTCTCTAGCAAGCTCCGTCAGTTGTGCTCCACATATGAAATTGAGGACACCAGCAGGATACAGGCAACAAGCCACAACTGACAGGGTTCTTCGAGCAGTAACCTCGAAAATCTAAGAGACACTCTAAAGAGATTCCTCATCTCGCATGCGAGTCTAAGCACGCCCATAAAGTCTAAAGAATTTGCTGTAGTGTAAGGGGGTCACTGTCAGGCTGGCAACCTACCATTTTGACATGTCTCTTTAAGTTTCTCTATGTAGGAAGACACAAGCTTGTCACATAGCTCCTGGGTGGAGTCCACAATCACACGACTGAAGGCTTGTAAACGATCCATCAAGCCAATGTAGACCCCAGGCAGGGAGATATCAGGGGTATCTTTCTTCCATTCTGAATACACCTTTCAAAGCAAGCACAGCACCATCTAAGAATACAAGCATTATCGCCATGTAACCTCTGGGGCCACGGTAAACTTTGACATCGTGCGAGGTGAGCGGGGGGGGGGGGGGGGGTTACCGGTTGGTAGGCCACAGCGTTTTTGTGGTTTTTGTGGTTGTCCCCCGGGGGCGGTGGGTTTTTGGGCGGTGGGCACCGCGGGGGCAGGGGTACCCGGGTGCCCGCGGGGTGGTGTGTGG
>JAOEHI010000011.1:3163227-3189236 GCA_025447815.1 Percopsis transmontana
CCCCCCCCCCCCCCCCCCCCCCCCCCCCCCCCCCCCCCCCCCCCCCCGCGCCGGGGGGGGGGGGGGGGGGGGGGCGCCCCCCCCCCCCCTACCTGTAGAAAGTCAACAGCATTTTTGTTGTTGTAGAGCTTCTCCACCTGAGCCTGAGTCTTCTTCAGCTCTGTGCACCTCTGCTCCAGATGAACCCGGATGCCCTCGGCTTGCTTTAAAGCCTGCTTCTCCTCGGCCTCAAGAGTCTCCGTCACCGTCCGCTTGGCTTGCGCCACCGCTGCCTGTAGCTCCATAAACTGGCTCTCAATCACCCCTCGCACCTCAGTCACCGAGTTCTGCAGAATAGAGGTCTTCATGTCAGATCTGTTTTATTTGGTTTTTTTTAAAGCTGCATTGTGTAACTCTAACCTCAGCTGTAGTCTGCACGAAAGCTGTCATGTTGATTATTTGAACTCTCTTCCTGATACATAGACTACATAATTTCACGCCACTGTGCCATCCAGTACAGAGACCAATCTAAGTGGTGTCGTATTTCACTGAAGCTTGGGTAGACCAATTCCAATATCGATGGCAATTAAACGCTTATATTTTATCATGAAAAAAGACGAGTATATTCAGGTTGGATAAGATTAAACTAATGACAGGTGACAGGTGTAACAGCAACAATGAACATGCTAAGCATGCTGTGTAGGTTATAATTAGGTAACCACAGTCCCATTGAGGAATGCTTAACTACATTGCTAAGAGCTGTGTGATGGATACCCGTCACACAGGAGTGGTTCAGATACTTCAAAGATTATGCAGATTTTTGATTGAAATAAGTTGTCACACACGTTGTATTTTCAGGCTTTGCTTTTACATTCAATGACTATCCTTTGTACAGAGTCGTCAAGGTGAATTTTGTTGTATACCTCAATGGAGACCGTGTTGACTTGGAGTTTGCCGATGGCATTCTCTGCTGCTGACACAGTCCTCGCCATTTCCATTTGCTTGTCCTTCAGTTCTTTCTACAAATAGGTGAAATATACAACTTAGGCGTGTAAGTCAGGTGATATGGTTTCAAATCCACCGCCTTTCAGAGATAATTTATTATCATTACAACATGTCTGTTCATCAAGTTGACTTTATCAAAAAGTTTTATTAAAGTATTATTACTCTACTGATGCCAGGGTGAACTTATTCATTTCACATCTGAATAACTCAGGCAGGTCCAGGCAACTAATTCACTAACTTGTGGAATTTGTGTCTGCATAATTTACAGTATGAGTACAGTAGACTACGAGGCCTTTTCATAAACAGTCTTTTAATCTTGAGAAGTTACCGTTTTTGTTATGGTCCTACTTTAAGTAACTTAATTGTATTTACTTGTCAATTAAGAGGCTCATTGTTTCAACAGGCATTAAAAGAGGAAAGATATGGCATTTTATGGCATCAATCAATTTCATTTTACAAGAAAAACTATTGCCTTAAGGGGAGTATTTGGCTGTGGAACAATAACTTAAAGAAATTCTTTTGAATTAAATTCCACAGCTACAGTAGGGCAACCCGTAGGCATTTCATATCGATTCTTTCTTTAATAATAGGACAATGTTTCAGTCTCAACCTCTAAGTTAACAGTGTTTGATTAAAAACAACCTAGGCTACATACTGTAAGCTTTTATATCAAAGTGTAAAACTAGGGCGCCAACACATTGTGTGGACAGGAACAGCAAATGCATTTTAAGTTCACTGTAAATGGCAGGTGTGTTAGCTAAATCCATTGATGTCCGCTTGAATTCTTTGCTCCTCAGGGTCACTCAGAAAGACAAACGTTTTCAGACAAAGAAAATGGCTCTGTAAGTGTAGATTTCAGAATGCACCACAGAATGTCTGGGGACCTCCTTGTTTGAAATAAATTAGGCCTCCTAATATAATTGAATGAATGTTTTTTTTTATTTTTTTTTTATTAAATAATTCTATCAACACGTCAACTAAAAAATGATATATAGTTACCCTTCTGAATATACATTTCATGGGACTGTGGGATGTAGCTTAACCTCAATTATGTACACACACACACACACATACACACAAATATATATATATATATTTAATAATAATAATAATAATAACAATATATATATATATATAGCTACAGTATATAATATTTTTTCAGATAACAAATTCACTAAGGCATAACAAATGACATTCATATGATTTAAACGTTCCAGCCCTGGCATTATAATAAGTAGCCTATGTAAGATACTATAGGTACAGTATGAAGAAAACCTGCCTGTATTTGCCGGCATGCCTCCACCACAGACATGGTGTTGTGGCCTCTGTGGTCCTCAGCCGCACAGTCTTGGCACACGCAGGAGGCGTCAGCGCAGCAAAACAGGTCGAGGGGCCGCTTGTGCCTCTCGCAGGTCCTCCTCTCGATGTCCCTCAGGGGCTCCACCAGCCGGTGGTTCTGGAACTTCGGGTTCTCCTTGTGAGGCCTCAGGTGGGTCTCGCAGTAGGACACCATGCAGGTGAGACATGACTTGAGGGCCGCGCGCGGGTCCTCGATGCACGAGTCACACACCACGTCGTCGGGCCCCAGGGGTTGCCGCTTCACCTCCGCTTCCTTCGCCTGCTCCTTCGCCTCGCCGTTAACGTCCAGTTGTACCGCGCCTCCCTCGACGCCGGGCAGTGACGCGTGCCTTTTCTTGGTCTCCTCTGACTCTTGAAGGTCTTGCTTTATGTTACTCTCCCCTGCCATCTTGGGACTCTGAGTGTGTTCCTCTTTGCCCTGGATCCCAGCAGGTTCAGCCGCCGTACCGTTCTGTTTGAGGCCGCTGGCAGGTCCTGGCTCGTTCGGACAATCCAGACGTTCTTTCCCTTTTTCCCCCAAGCAGGAGCCACCAATGGAGTGGCCACAGGGACCAGGCTTGTCTTTGGAGATGGTATCTGAACACACGGCGCGCATATTCTGCTGCTGCCCTAAATCGAGGCTGGCCCCGGCAGGTGCTGTTTGTGCCATTGCTCTCAAAAAACTACGGTAGGCCTACACTTCACAGCTGAGCTTCTCCCCTGATCTCTCACTCTCAACTGGCTCAGCAACTTTTGTAGCCTTTTATGTACACGGTAGTTCATTGTGTACATGAGAGCTTCCCGCAGCCACACCTAAATGTCTGTGAATTTAAGTCAACTCCCATAGTTTCAGTCAACAAGTGTATAACCACCCCCTCGCAGGCAGGCAGGCAGGCAGGCAGGCAGATGACAAACACCCTCCCACGCACAATCACTGCCCTCCTCTTTCAGAAAAGCAGAGAAGCAGTTTAAGGTGGAGCTCAAAAAGGTGTAGAGTTGCATTGACCAAACATGGCTCATTTTTGTGCAGGGAAGTTGCATTATTACCGTCTCAAGGGGGAGTTTCTATTACAGTCTTTGTCATTCCATTGGTCAGTTAATTTGATGTGTTGTGATATGTAATTAGAATCCCTTTCTTGACCTTTCCACTTCATGGCTGTGAGTAATAATTGTCCCCACACTATTACATACTGTCCAACACCCATTAGGCATTTTTTGCCAGCAGGGGGAGGTAATTCCCTAACAGATTTCAAAACAAACTAAAACAAACTTGAGGGTATGCATGCAAACACGATATATATATATAGTAGTCTATACAAGCTATAGATCATATATCAGTATCAGTCCACTTCTTCTAAAAGGTACAGTAGATCTGGCTAGATACAATAATACAATACTGCCACCCTGTGTCCAGGTGTAGAATTTCTCACCTGGAAAACAACTTTATTATAATCTCCAAAAAAAAAATGATACAATTCTGTGCCATTATAGATTCTAATATCAGTGCAAAGAAGGGTGTGTGAGACCACTGCAAAACAAACAATTGACAAATAATCACACGTAATAAACGCAAACCATGTGTCATTAGGAAAACAGGATAAATCAAAGGTGGTGATTCATTTTTCACATATAGTAAATTAAAATACAGTAGTCATTTAACATTGCTTACAGTGGCTACTAAAAATGTAAAAATACTTGTGCTTGTGATGTACTAATAATGAACAATGTGTAAGTCGTGCTATTTAAATAATTTTTTAGTAATATTGCTACATTACAGGAAATGAAAGCATTTGATCTTTCCACATCATAGCATTATCGATTCAAAGCTTTTAAGGCAAGGTATTGGTGGTCCAAATATGGATCGCTGTGATACAGAGAAGTACTTAGATGTAAAACTTTGTGCTGTTATGCGGCAGCAGTCTTTGTGTGAGTAGGCCTACAGCAGCATTAAGAGTTAGGAGAGGGTTTTCCCCTCCGTTTGCAGTTCCCCCGCCGTATGCCCATCTGTCACTGCACTCCCACTAGCTCTGTAATGGGTGGGGCAAACACCATCAGTTCCTGGTATTTGTGGAAAAACAGACTCAGTCGGGAGAGATAACTGTCCTCCTGGTAAGGGAGCTTCTTTTCCCGTAGATACTTGGACACAATAGGTTTCACCTGCGAGTTGCCAGAAAATTAAGAAATGTGTTGGTAAAAGTGGAACATATACTGTACAGAAGTGTCTCTCAAACGCATAATGGACTACGTCTTATTTCAGAATTTCTATGGGGAGCCCCTTGATATGAGAGAAAAATCTAATTTACCTTCCCATACTATTAAGTAATATGTGAAATAACAACCTCAATATGTTCAGTGCTTTTTGACGGGTGAGTTTGGGATGATGTATTGTTGGCAATAGGAAGTACGGCTTTAAATATGTTAGTAACTGTCAAATAACCCTGCTCTTTAATGCTAACTGTACCCACTGTAAGTACCTTTAGATAAAAGCGTCTGCCAAATGACCTGCCAAATTGTAATAACCAGAATAATTCATTTTGTACCTAATAAGGAACGAAGAATAATATGAGATAAACAGAATTATATGAATAAAAGATTGTGGGTCAATACAATTCAAATTAATAAAGAACTAGAAAAGCTACAATTTACATAACCTACTGTACATGCACGGGGATTGCAGTACAGCCTACCTGTAACTGAACATGTGTGGCATGGATGCACGAATGACAAATGCTGCTGTTTTACATAAAGGTCATCTTCTATTCCAAACGTCAATAACATCGATGGGGGACAGATCAGTTCAAATGACCCTAAGCTACTTTACCTTTAAACACATATTATCAGACAGGAAGGGGAACAGATGGTGTTCCACGTGACAGTTGATGAGAGAGTGTCCGAACGTCCAGTCCAGCACGGGGTTGCGTGGCAGGTTTAGAACCCCATGGGTCATCTGGTAGATTCTTTTGGGCCGGCGTGTTGGAGAGAACATGGGAAGACCGATGTGCTGTAAAATGTGACGCCACATTTATTGCATTAATATACAACGCCTGCATTGATGCATGCGCTTGTGCTTGGCGGTCCACACAGGAAAATACAGATTTAAAGCTGCACAGAGTAACCAAGTGTTGTAGCCATTTCTATAGAAATAGTGTTTATTTTTTTTATAATGTTGTAATTGAGTAATATTTGGAGATTTAGA
Source organism: Percopsis transmontana (assembly GCA_025447815.1). NCBI lineage: Eukaryota > Metazoa > Chordata > Actinopteri > Percopsiformes > Percopsidae > Percopsis > Percopsis transmontana. The sequence continues at coordinate 3,168,746 of JAOEHI010000011.1, forward strand.
TGTTAAGATTACGAGAACTGAGAAGAACCTGTGTTGCATGTGTAATGTAGAAATTAAAATATTGATAGTTGACCAGTGACGCTGGGAATAATATAATTTGATTGGCTGTTTGTTTTAGTAGAAAAGATTAAGAATCTCCTTTAAAAAGGAAGAAGCTATTGGACCTTGGAGCAACACAGTCTTTTGACCTGCACTTAATGACAGTTAACTTATTAGAAGTATTATCCTGAGTATTTTATATTGTTTGTTTTAAGTTATTAAACAAACAAACAAAAGACACATTTTTGGATTATAGACTTTTATTTCTGACATTTCTGTGTCGAGTACAAAAGAAGTTTAAAGCTAGTGAGTCAGCTCGGCTGCACCCACACCAAGCATATTGACCGCTCTATGTGGTAATGCGATGTCGTATTCCTTCGACTTTCAGCAGACCTTTTATTTTATTTTTTAATAATACCACAATTCTTTAGGTACTATTTAGGCATCCACTACTGTGTGGAGTGTATAAATACTTAGCTCAAAGCTAAAACGCTAAGCATTGATACCGAGACGCCATCCCGGTAACATTGGTATCTGCTCCCTACACTTTGTCATCAATAAACCTTGACCGACTCAGTTAATCTCTGAGTCGTCCTTGATCCAGACAAATGAGCACATCAACTGCATTGCTTCTGGGTTCCAGTTTATTACTGCTACTGTACACCATATGAAAGGTTTGGTAACTGTAAGGCCCAAGGCCTCATAATCTTATGTTTATAGTTAAACAATAATAACATCTGAAGGCTGGAACTACATATTCTACCTTTGGGATCACCATATTATGTGTACAATGATGAAATCTTGGGTAGCTTCTTCAAATATAATAAATGTTAGTACCGGTCTCTCATATTATGTAATTAATTTATTTATTTGTACAGCAATCTTATGTGTTATATGATGTTGACGTTGGCCCCTCAATACATTCTTTAGGGATATGCCACTGAGATGAAAAAGCTAAAGGATGGCCAACAATAGCAGAAAAGAAACAGGGAAGGATCTGTTATTCTCAAGATTCAAACTCCACCCAGCAGAACAAACTTCCACTCCAATAAACCTCCTGAGTTCAGATCAAGAAGCCTATTTACTAATCCTCCATCAAACACAGACATTGTAACAATTCACAATGAACTTCAGGAACAATCCTGGTCTGGGAAAATCACGCATGAATTGTTTAATTTTGTCCGTTTTTTCTTCAGACTGGCCTGGTGAAATCTTTGAAAACACAAGGCTGCATTGACATCAGTTTTACAAGGCTACATTGATAGCAGTTTTCTACAAAAGTTCACCGTGTAACAAAATATGCCCTCATAATTTGTCCCAAATATTCTGTACCAGTCAGCATGAGAATTCCTGAACTCTTTTGTTCAGTGCTATGAAATACTGTATGAGGGCAATGTATCTGCGAAGTGGCCATGAGTGACAATGACTTTCCGGTACGCTGAAGAAGAGGATTTTTGTTCTATAAAGCTGGCTTTATGCAGATGCAAGGTTTTCATCTCACAGCAACACTATCTTTATTACAGCAGAGGTCTGCAGGTGTGCTCACCTGAAAAATGTTGACGTGAATGTAGGGCATGGAGAACATCGCCCTACACACAAGCATACAGAGCAAGGTGGTGTATGGTGACTGGAAACCAGAGACGTTAACCAACAGCCAGTACTGGGAATACAGGCCCAGCAGAACCATCAGTATTGTCCTCACAGCCTGGACCAGAGTGTGACCCTTCAACTCACCTGTATTACCAGAAAAATGAGACACAACAAAACTAGGAGAGTCAGTTAGCACTAAAATGCCCTTATTAACTGGTGATTAAAAAATAAAATTTAAGCAGAAATTCAGTGGTTTTATCCTGATTTTAATTAATTGAAGATATGTACATAAAACACTTTATGATAACAACTAATTACCAATAGTACTTAGTACTACTACTATATTATATTACCATATTATAGTGAAATAGTCATTCAATTAAATAGTAATTGGTAATTGTAAATATTGTTATTAACAGTCTCAAAAGTAATGTGTAGAGAACGAAAATATATTTCCAATGGCCAAAATATAGTTTAAATACATTGGATTGTCAATTCATTTTCGTTCCATACTGTATTAATTAGAGAAGGTCAAAAGCTAAAGGGGAATCGGACTTAAACTCTGTAGCTTCCTTACCTCAGTATTACTCCTTCAAGCTAACGTTCACCATGAATTACGCCTTCGTTCATGTCAGATGCATGACATCTGGCATGTATTCATCCGCCATTGATTGTTTTTGAAAAACACAATTTAATTTATGGCAAACATCAGCGGGAGGACATGGTATTGAGGTCAGTTAGCCACAGAGTCAAGGGGTTAACAAATGTTCTGTAGTACTTTAACAAAAGCTCAATTCCGCCTTAACAAAACATCAGTGCGTTTAATGCTGAAATACTATGTAGAAATACAATAATAATTAGACTTCCTGGCAATGTCTGCCTTGCGTAATGCAAACTCTCACCTAGTGCAACCAGAGGGGTAATGACGGGCACTGCCAGGGGTGCTACGAACAGGTACACGCTGCGTGGCAGAGAGGGCACCTTCCAAACGCTAGAGTCCCCCAGCCCGATAACGTTCGTATGTGCGTGGTGCATCTTAATGTGTCCGTGCACTCCGGCCCGCGCCGTAAATGAGCCACATATCTAAATAGACACACAGACGGACACGCAGGCATACACAGAGACAGACAGACAGACGGACAGACAGACAGACAGACAGACGGACGGACAGACAGACAGACAGACAGATGGACAGACAGACAGACAGATGGACAGACAGACAGATGGACAGACGGACGGACGGACGGACAGAGAGACAGACAGACGGACAGACAGACAGGTTACTGAATAACTAGACCACAAAACGACATCATCTGACAACATCTGACAACACAAGGTTCACATGGACAAACCCACCCTGCTCCAGAAAGTGTGACTTTTCTTTCTATGTTTACCTAGATAAGCGAACTGGAACAGGTCAAATACCAAAAAACCAGCAGGCACTATGACCATGGGTTGGTGTTGGAGTAAAGATCTGTAGACATTTATGGATACAGGGATTTATGGGTTCACATCTATCAGTCTATCTACCAATGCTGTTTGCTATGATAACAGCTTTGATGATCAATAATGGTTATCTTCCTAGTGCTACGATGTGAGAATGAATAAGGCCACTGTTATATCAAACAAATGGATGAATGAATGGATGAATCATGGGGAGCAGGTGGGAGCTGACCCTCTCACCTCGATGAAGAAGATGGCCCAGAATTCCCCCCAGGCCTGGGACTCGCTCAGGGACCCGTGGCTTGCCAGGTGGGTTCCCTTGACGGTGATGACAGCATGAGCCACCCCCATCAACAGCGCCCCTGCTGCAAAGGACAGTGCCTGGGAAGACCCTAGCAGCAGGAAGGCTGGAGGGCCCGTGCAGTGGGAAGGAAAGGCGAGACAAGCCCAGCAGAAGGAGAGGTCAACATTAGCAAAAAAAATGAAGCAAACAAGTTACTTAGTTTTCTTTTTGTTTTTAAAAGCGTATGGATAAGACTTAAAAACATTTACATATGTAATTATTTATATATTTAACCTATATCTAGCCAGTAGAAAAACCCTTAAAGGAATCATATCTTTTTATGGACCCATTTGTCAAACGTGTCATAGCAGGATTTACTGCACTTGACAAAATGAATGATGGGCGTGTTTGATTTACAGTATGTGTGCCCATTAACATGCACTAACAATATATTCAGCTATTGTCAGTGTTAATCGGCATACTGTACCGAAATCAAAGGTCAGGAGGCACACAGGTCACTTTGCTACTTTGCTTGGCCCCTTTTCAGAACCGCTGGATTGACAGCTCCCTGATTTGTTGGGGGCGGGACTCCTTCTTTATGATATGGTTCTTTATGAGTACATGCCTTTGGCCGATGTCTTTAGCCTAGCACAAGCGTTTCTAAGCATTTTAACCTTTATTTAACCAGGCAGGTCCTACTGAGACATCCAGTCTTGTACTATAAAGGGCCAGTGTGTTTGATGTTTGTGTTTTGATGTGTCTACCTTTACCTTGACAATGCACAATAATGCAGGACTGTTACTTAGTCAGATTCATAATAATATTGCTGTTATTTTGTTTGTTTTTCTTGTTATTGTTATGTTGCTTGAACATGTTTCCACTTTCCCCTGCTATTGAGAACACAAAGCCAGGAACACAGCCTTCTTCCGCACACAGCCACAGCCTGATATTATAAATATATTCTTTCTTCAAAGACCTTTAATGGAAGTGTGTGTGTGTGTGTGTGTGTGTGTATATATGTGTGTATATGTGTCCATCCACCTTCCTGTCCTCTCCACAGCGTAAAAACGCACACAAAGGGTGTTTCTCAAAGTCAAGGAAGGATCCTTAACGGCAGCTATTTCAAGGATGCTACGTCATCGAATCCCGCAATAGTTGCGAGACTGTTGCGGTGTCTAGGATCCTTTGAAATCTACCAAGGACCAAGTCCTTTTAATCACAGAATTTTCAATGATGCATGTGTGTATCCTCAGCGTTCTTAAAGTGCCCACAATCCTATGCACACGTACGAGAGGAATTGAATGCTGGACTTTTTCCGTGACACACACACACCTGCACACTCGCTAGGCTGTTCCATTATGTGTTCTCCGAATGCTAGGAGGGAGTCTTGGCCTAGCCTCTGAAGGACCCGACTTGGAAAGGCCCGTCCTCCCAAGCAAGCATCCTTGACTTTGAGAAACCGCCACAGTGCTCTGTATCCTACCCGTTAACCTCAGAGCTCCCCGACCGCCAGCCAGCCCGCCCGTCGCGGCGCTGGTGTGAGTTTCACATCTGAAACGGGGCAGATCAGGTGATGTGGGGAAACCCAATACCCCATTAGAGAATGGGGGCGTGCCTTGTCACCATGGGAGACTCTCAGCATGACTATAGAAATGCAGGGTATTACAACTCAGGTTAACGACCAAGATGAAAATGTGCCCTTTTCGTGATTTTCTCCATGTTTAGTTTTGTCTTATAGATACTGATACTGAAATTACTTTAATAATTTTAAGTCATAAGAGTGTTTTAGAGCAATATTTCTAGATAGTTCTACATTCTTTTGGTGGTCATCATTTTAGTATATGAACTATAATAGCCCCCAATGATCATAGCTTGGCATTCTTTCAGCCTTCTCGGAGTATCCAACAGGCTTCTGCTGTTAGCATATGGCACCTCACATTTCAAAGTGCTGCTCAGAGGTGATAAACCACCAGTGTTGGTGAAAGACAATGACAAATACCTCCTTAGATCTTTTCGTTGCACTGCAGAGAAATGAAATCAACGCTCGCTAATTAAAGAAGAGGGGTCGCATTCTAACGGCTGAATCAGGACACGTAGGCTACCTCGGCAGGAGTATTATTGCCATTTATAAGTAGCCCCTTGTGGGGGCCATCCCGGCTTCTGTTGGGTCGCTAGGTCTCCTACAAGTCTAGATTACAAACCCGGCCTGTGTTGTAACAAGGTTGCAGAATGTGCAGCTATAAAACTTACCAGCTCCTACACAGGTGACAGCGGTCACACTACACACCGGACATAATGAAGTCAGTTTTGACCGCCAGTGACCCAGATAGTGGACATTATATACTGGACATTATAATATATGTGTACCTGGAGTGACAACAGTATTGGGATAAGATTATCTAGGTTATACCCTGAGAACGATTTTGTATCACAAATTAGCATTTAAAATGAACAGAATATTTTCCCTTCTGCAATATGAAATATGGTTTAAAAGGACACAAGTTTCTTATTTATAGAACAACAATCAGGCACCAAAGGGCTGTAGGGCTAATAAATCATACTGTACTGTATACTGTGTACTGTACAGTATATAGCCCTGGCCAGGTCAGCCTTGACAAAGAGACGGTGTGGCTCTATGGGGGTTTCCACTGGTTAAATAAAGATTAAATAAATAAATAATAGAAAAAATACTATCATATTACACAAAATGTAAAAACATCTTAACTACAAAAGTGACCGACTTTCATTTACTGTAATATCTATAGCTTATATGCTGGTAAAATAAAATACAATAAAATAAAACAAAACCTTATCAACCTATCGTGTCCTACCGGGAGGCAGGCAGACGAAGGCTGCGGTCAGGATGCTGCAGTCTACACCTCTTCTCTCCCACCAACTGCTCTCCTTCACTGTCTTCTGCACCAGCCGGGTCAACTCCATCATCAGCGACTCCTTGTCGCTCGCCGCCTGCTTTTTAACCGTCTCTCCGTTCTCTCCTTCCTTCACGTCTTGTCCCGAATCCAGTTTAGTCTGGAACAAAGTCTCCCCTTCCCAGGGTAGGACATCCCGTCCAGCTTTGTTCTGGTTCCCTCTTTCCATCCACTCTGCCGGGACAGTCTGCATGTCAGCTTCCTCGTGGTGTACCAACTGACAACTGCTACTGTCGAAGTGACAGACGGCGCGTGACCGCGTAGCCAGTGCGCTCACGTAGCTACTCTACGTCCTAGCTGTGGTTTTGCATTGACCCTCATTCATCGGCAAAGTCCTGCCCTCTTTCTTGAGTGCCGCGTGGTCCCCTCTATTTCTCTATTCTGCTCTTTTCTCTCCCTCTCTCCTTCCTGTTGTCCCGGCGACCTTGCCCATGCAGGCAGTCAGCCTGCGCCGGTGTTTGGAAACCCCACACTCAGGTCCACACTATAATACAGGACACGCGAGATTTATGGCAGCCAGCCTGCCCCGTGACTTGACTGAACCCCGGTTTCTGCAGAATGACCACACACACGCACGGGCGCACACACACACAAGAGAACACCGCTCTGCAGCTGCTAGCCAGTAAATCGATTCTAGGACTCTCTCTCTCTCTCTCTCTCTCTCTCTCTTCCCTAGACTCTCATGCATTATACCACTATACCCCCCCATTTCGTCTCTCCCCTCCCCTGACATCCATGTAACCTTGGCATGTGTCCTTGGAAACAACAGGGGGAAAGTGGTTGAGGACTGAGGAAAGAAGGGGAGGGCCGAGCATTAAAGGAGGATTAGCGGGCGGCTGCTCTTTGCACTGGTTAGTTGTGTTGTTGCTAGGGAAGTGATCCCAGTTAAGGATAAATAGCGACACCACGGGAATATACAATGCGCTCAGATCGTTGTTGTGCAGGCCTACTGTATGTGTGATGATAACTGGGGGGGGCAGCGCTATTCTTAAACCCTGTAAGACTCAAATATATATAAAATGCGATGCGCTTCCAGGGAAGTTTGCAGGTGAAATGAGTTCAAGGCCTTATGGCCAGACCTATATACACATTTACTATCCAATGGCATTGTGAGGCAAGACAATAGGACCCATTGGCTATGTAAATGTGGTCTATTGGCTTTGCAAATGTGTTTTTTGCAGAGCTAAAAGTGATGTAATTTTACAACAACGGGTCTTACAGGGTTAACCCCATAGGAGACCAAATAATAAAGCAGATAAAGAGAGCAGATAATAAAGAGAAGTCTACAAAGCTTATCTGACAGCCCTTACCACCCCCACTCCGATCTATCCCTCCACACAGCCTTAAGCTTTTGTGTTCTCCTCAGACAGCCCGTCCTCTCAGACAGACGTCAAACAGTAAGCTGAGCAGGACACACCACCAACAGTATAGCACATACTGTAGGAGTTGTTAACACAAAGACAAAACAAAGAACATCCATTTTCTTTTTCTTCAACCTTTAATGAACGACGCCTAATGTACAAATATCCGCGCATACATTTCAACATGACATTTTTGTATTAAAAAAAAGGGGGAAAAAAAAGGATTTTTCACGTAAACACCCTAAAAAATGTCCATTCATGCACAATCATTTTCCATTTGCCTCTTTTACGAAACCCAAGATAACAGTATTAACTAACAAACACTCACAAAACCCCACATGGGTGTGTCCATCCCTCATAAACAGCACAACATTTTCATATTTTACACTACTTGGTGCACTTTAAACAATTATGTACATAATACTGTACAACAGAGGTATAATAAATAATTGACAATGTATTTGAGGGCTAAACAAATAATAAACTTACATACAATATTAAGGAATATATATAATAATCAATTTCTGGAGGTCCATTCCCAATATGCATGGTTGAATATGTGGTATGGCTTTGAAATTGAATAACTTTCCAATTCCAGACAAATATACAGTATTTCTTTTATCCTTATAGTGAAAATAGGGGGGATTTGGGACCACAAATGCTATGACAATCATTTAATGTAAACATTTAACATATTATTCTATAATAAACCATGGACCCCCACACATCATTCAGACTGTATTTTAAAACGGCATATAATTTAGTTAACATCTTTCTATAAATAGTCGAATGTTCATTCAAATAGAAATTAGAGGCAGTATTGTCATTATTGTTGTTTGTAGGATTTAAGAAAAGGACCCCAAGGACCCTCTGCAGTTTCGCCACAGACCCTCGGTTGAATGGGAATGCTCTAAATGTTATACAAAGTGGGACTCATCAGGCTGTATGCAGGCGTAAATGCCAAGCGTAACTATGTGTACCGGTACAGCTCCCCAGACGGAACCTCAAAGCTCAGTGTCTTTAATTGCCTCAGGTTCCTCCAGAGTGTCCAACCGTCTCCTGCAAGCGTCTAGAAGTTTCTTCCTGGGCCCCAAAGGAACGTGGATGCTGTTGAGGTCCTTGTCCGAGCAGAGCAGGAGGGCCTCCAGGTCTATCTTCTCCCTCCTGAAGATGGCCATGAACTCCCCGAGGCTCTGGCAGGCGAGGAAGGTCTCTAGCGGGCTGCTCTCGGGCTCCATCGCCAGCGCCGCCTCCTCCTCCTCCTCCTCCTCCTCCTCCTCGTCCGGCCTCCCCCACGGCGACTCCTGTAGGTCCCTCTCCTGCAGGCTCAGGGTGCCGCTGCCGAGGCTGTCCTCGTCCAGGCTGGGCGAGCGCCGCCTGGGCAGGCGCCCGCGGAGACGCACGTTAGGGGCCCGCCCCACGGGCTCACTGCCCACCACGCTCCCCTCGTCCCGCGGCCCGACGCCGGCGTAGTTCCTCCTGAACACCATGGTTCCCAGCCCGGGCCGGGTGAACAGCGAGTCCCGGCCCGAGTCGGCGCTGATCTCCGAGTAGGCGGCCTCGTGGAGGCCCGGGTCGCTGAGGGCGCGGGAGACGGTGTCGGAACCGTCATCGTTGTCGCGATCGCCGCGCGGGAACATGTCGCGGATGTCGAGGCGCGGGTGCTCCCTGGGGCCGACGTAGGTCCCCTGCTTCAGGAACATGACGTCCGCGCCCAGCTGCAGGCCGGAGAGCGAGCGCACGCTCTTCCTCCCGTCCTCGTAGATTTTGAAGGTGCCGTCCGTCTGCTTCTTCTTCTCCAGCTTCTTCTGGATCTTGGCCTTGCCCTTGGCTGTGGAGTGCAGGGTGGCCTGAAGGGGGAGCACAAACACCGGTCAGGTACATTCACTAACTACCCCAGCCAATAGGCAGCAAGGTAATATAAAATAAAAATATATTAAGCAATGTTTAGTCCACAAAAGGACTTATACTGTATACTTAGGGTATACATAAAACATCTTAAATATGTTTTAAACCACGTACACTCACATGAGAAGTAGAGGCAGGTTGCGTCGCACAGTACGGAATGAGTTATCTTTAGCTACATAGAGCATCCATGCTCCCTGTAGCTAACCTTTACTGCCACTAGATGGCAGTAAAAGTTTTCTATTGGGACTGGAAATGATCTCGCCTTCCTGTAGCAGTACTTAATGGAGGTGCAAGCCTGAATCTAGATGTTATTAATAAGGGGTTAAGTGTAGTCTAGACTCTAGTGCATCTCAAATGGGGGTATATGTACCCCTAGGGATACATGAACAAATCATAGATTTTACAATAATACTTCTATTTAGATATGCCTATAAATAGATTGCATTAAAAAAAAAGTGCATTTAAAGCATTAAAAGAATATGTATATATAATATGTATAAATGAATGCTAAAGTATGAATTGAATACTCTTTTTACACCATCAAATCCTATGTTATTGTTAAGTCTTCTGTTGTATAGTCCAGTAAAAGGTACTTAGCTTGAAAATCTTTGATTGTACTAAAGATTGGATCATCATTGGATCACTAATTAATAATCTCTATTTTTTTTTTTAATCGAACTATTTTTGTGTACACATCTACTCCTTTTATATCTTTTATATATGTGCACTTTGTAGTTTACTGTCTTTGTGTTGTTTCATCCTGCACCTTGCTCTGTGAGAAACTACATTTCGTTCAGTTGTAGGCAAGAAGTTGGATTCCAATTAATGACAATAAAGTGGTATATAATAAAGTAATCGAGTGGAGTGGAGTGGAGTGGAGTGGAGTCTCTCAGATGGGCGACGCACTGCGGCTCCCACCTGCGAGTATGGCATGTTGGCAGTGCCCGTGTTGAACTGGGCCAGCTTGCGGCTCAGCGTGCTGCCGCTGGCGTAGCTGGACAAGCTGATGGCGTCGGCGTTCTCCGGCGTCGCCGTCTCCCTCAGGAGCTTCTTCTCCATGCGCTCGTGGTGCCTCCTCTGCAGCTCGGCGCACTCCTTGATCCGGCGCTCGGCCGCCTTGAAGGCGCGGTCCTTCAGCTTGCTCACCAGCTTGGGGTTGAGCGTGAGCTGCTTGGCGGCGACGGCGTCCAGGAAGCGGACGCAGCCCATGTGGTGCTTGGTGGCGGCCATGTCCAGCGGGGTGTGGTAGTCGTTGTCCAGGCACCACGCGTTGGCACCGAAGGCCACCAGGAAGGACAGGCAGTTGTGGTGGCCGTTGGCCGCCGCCAGGTGCAGCGGAGTGTTTCCCCACATGTCACACTTGTCGGGGTCCCCTCTGAGGAGGAGAGAAGGTGGGACGTCACGGTCTGGTCGGAGTTAGCAGGCCTGCTTCCACAGCCCAAAAACACCCTCTCATCCCATAGCATACGCTATTATTAAGGGGACTGACAAGGGGAGGGGTAGAAAACAGTGCCTGTCTAGGAGCTCTGTAGGAGGAGTAGAGAGGAGTGTCAGCACTCAGGTGTGAGAGGGTACTCAACCCTAAACACAAATGTTTTTGTAATGCTGGTTTCAACCACAAGGGCAATTCTGGACACCCTTGAATAATGTCCCTTTTCTGTACCAGCCTAGCCTTGAAACGCAACAGACAGGGACATCTCTGTCATCATGGCTTTTGTCGCGTTTACCTACACAACAATCCCTTCCCGGAATCTTCCTCTCATCTCCCAAAGTCCCGCCCCTTCCCGTCAGCTCCTCCAATCACGCGGCTTGGCTTTGGCCGGACAACGATTGCTCAATAATTCAAATGGTGCGAGTTAAACATGACAGAGGTGCCTTTGCATTATTCATGTCACACACTGAGAGTCTTTGTACGCAGACACCCCAGAAACACTGTGTGACCAAGTACCGCGAGGGTCAGCCCCTTTGAAATCGAATTGCTGTTTCCTGTCTGTGATGTCACAACCTAGCACCAAGCATCAAGCAAGAATGCAGATGTTCTGGTTACATAATTGTTCAGGTTGTCTCTTGGGCTTCAAAGCATCTGGTTTTACATTAAGATTTACGGTCTCTGCCGAAAGGCCAATTAAGCATATCATATTCCATAGTAGCTAAGAAATGCATACCAAAGAAGTGTTACTGTACACCTGATGGTGTTGAGTTATTAGTAAACCTGATAGTAATTTGACTATAAGTAGGCTAACTCTGCCAGCAAGTAAGAAGCATCAGTCACCCAACTGCCCACGTGCATTTTCACAAAATACTTTTTTTTAAATTTACCTTTTGTTGTTAACGCTTAAACCAAATAGCGAGTTTGTCATCTTCTGTGTGATGTTTACTGTCCAGCTCCATGGATCCATTTTAGAATAAACTTGTCTTATCCTTTACGTTGACCTTTGCTTTGCCAATTACTCTCGACTGCTGCGACTCCTGCATCGGTTTATACTGCTCCGACTTCATTGCACGCCTTATAAACCCTGGCTGCCTGACATACTGTATATTATCCCTTCATGCATTAAGGGGACTGTCTCAGCCTTAAACCAGGCAGCTCATTTAGCTACTAAATACTATACCTTTTCAAAGACTTGCTTTGTCCAGCAGCTAAACCTTAAACAAAAGACACAGACCTTGTACAATAGGGCGTCTACCTGATAAACATCCCGCAACTTATCTTTCCAGAATATTGGCTTACTCCTTAAACCCTCTTTCAGTTGTCGCTATGCTTGGTTATAGAAGAACACTAGCACTCTTCACACAACACTGCACAGTGTAACACTTACTAATTAGGGGATGTTTATGTGTGTTGCCAGCTTTGAGTGAAACCAAAGGATCAGCTGGTAGGTGCTTGTTTGCTTACAATGTGGATAAAGGACTGGGGCCCTTTTAGTAATTGATATGCATTAAACGTCCTTTGTATGGTATCTAAACCAGTTAAAGAAGATTAGCTATAAATAAGCTGTGCCATGCAGGCCTTAAAGTGGGAGATATAATTAAGTTATTATACATGGGGACTCTCATTTGTGTCTGTGGTGTACACATGGATGAGTATGTTAGCAGGGAAATCTAGCTGCTAGTGACCTTTCTCTTCAACAAGGCTGCTCAAATGTATGGCGGTCAGGCAGCACTGATTAAGGGGGAGTGGGGTGGAAGTATAAATCCACAACTAACAAGAATCCGGTGAATTGTTTATCTTCATCTACTGAGATAAATATTGACATGTTTATTACTTCAGATATAGTCTCTAGGCTACATGCTTGCCTCTGTGTTGGGGTTATATCCCCTGTCAGTGGACTAATACACGTTATTCTGAACTATCTAATCTAATAACACGTGAAATATGAACTGTCTAGCTGTCTCCCCCATTCCACCTGTCCAACTATTCATCACAGACTTTACCAAAACGCCTCGCGCCGTATATGCGTAAAAGCGTGGCACGGGGACGCTCGGTCTAGGGTTCTAACTTTATTTGGCGAGTTTTAGCATGTTTATCATCTGTGAACATACCCTCTCGACACGATGAGCCGGAGCGCCTCAATGTTGCCGTGGTAGGCGGCCCACAGCGTCGGCGTCATTCCATCCTCGTCCGGCGCGTTCAGCTCCTTCCGCGTGGCCTCCTTCAACAGATCCAGGTAGCCGTCCCGGGCCGCCCGGTGGTACCGATCGTTCATTATGCCCAGAGCTTTGGGCCTGGGTCAGTCTCAGTTAAACATCCCGACGAACGGGACGCTTGGCCTCGTCGGGCGAAACCTATCCCAGACGCGATGAAGCTGGGCGGCCATCGGTGTTTTTCGGTCTGGGTAGGCAGGACTAGGGGAAGAGGGGCTTGCGCGGTTGGCAGGGGACACACAAGAGCTGGTTGTCAAGCAGGGGCGTGTTTATAGGACGTAGACACGCCTTTATTTAAATTGTGATGGCGTTAGCTAATGGAATAGAACAGACCAGAATAGAATAGAATAAACTTTATGTTTCTGAAGTTGAAGTTGAAGATTGTTGTTTTGCTTCAACAGAATAATTAGGTAGCCCATCGTTCAGTGAGTTTCTCAAAACCGGTGCTTGTGATTCATATTTATCAACTGTTCCTATAACTTATGGTGAGACTAAAGCCACTGGACAATGCCGTTGCACAGAATCCCGAATAAAACAGTAATGGTTCCGGTAGCCGCATGTTATCAGGTGTAAGTGAACGGTGAGCTGCCACATATTGCACTGGCAGATATGAACGTTGATTCTTAAGCAGGCATTGTGCCAACTCTGCCTTTACAGGAAATTTCACTATAATTTACATATTTCATGGGTCCTGGATTTTCAACCCAAATAATAAGAATTCAATATAGGCCTTGGTGCACCACAAATGTCCTGTGCATTTCTGCTTCAAATATACAAAGTTCCTGCAGCTACCTGCTCAGCAATGCAATCTTTGTACAACACAAAGGTCAAAAGTAAAAGTACACAAGATTCCTTTGATAGATGTGTCACTATTCCATTATATATGAGATTATGGCCACACCTTCACCCGGGCGTGTGTGTGGGAGGGCTGTACAAGGGCACAACTGAATCATTGTTCTCAGAACACATGCTTTCACCTGACCACCTCTGTTGTCCTCGGACATTACGCGCAAAAGGACGAATGAATAGCCAACTTGTAAGTGACAAGAAAGAGAAATAGAGAAGAATAAGGAGTCATAATAATTAAACAACAGTGGCGAAAGAACACTAAGGGAAGGTGAGTATGGATCCAGATCTGGCTTTCAGGGCCGCATCAGACACGGATGTCACCTGGGGGGAACCCGGACCTCCTCTGGGGGAGGAACCAAGCAACCAGGAGAACCTTCACCACCTGGACCTGGACCTGGACCTGGACCTAGACCAGGACCGGGACCGGGACTGGGACTCTGAGCAGAGCCAGGTCCTGTGGGTCCCCAGCGAGCGGCGCTTGCTGTCTGGGCTACTGGGCCTCAACGTGGTGCTGCTGGGAGCGGCGATGGTGGCCGGGCAGGCCTTCAACCGCGTGGGCCTGAGACACCAGGAGCCCCAGGTGTTTATGCTGGTGTTGATGCTGTGCAGCCTGGCCTGGATGCTATGGTACCTGCTGTGGGCCAGACACCAGCCTGGCATCTCCCCTCACAAAGACCACCATGCTGGCGGGGTCACCGTCACGGGTGAGAGGGCTAATATAGAGAAGATGAACAGTATAATGATGGTTAAAGGTATACTAAGTAAGACTGATGCTTATTGATGCTCGTCAAATGTAACGTTGCGTAGTCTGGGGGTGAGTGTAGGCGCACAGAGACAGCCGAGGGATTAATCTTACACGTGAAGCGTATCTTTTAATACCAAAACGAAAAAAAACAGGTGCTGCGTAAAAACACGCAAACAATGAAAAACTTAAAATGAAAAACTTAAATTGAAACAATAATTAAACATAACTCAATGCACCTGTGCGGGGCTAATCCCCGGCAGATGCGCAGGCATGACGGGAGGCAGGGAGCGTGCACGAGTGTGTGCACGCCGATCGTGACATCAATGCACAAGATCTAAATCTAAATTAAACCTGACCCCGCTAATCTACTGGTAGACTGGTACAGTGTATTTTTATTGTCACAGTATATGGTCATATTGCATGGTGTCAAAAACAGGCTATATTACTGTGAACATTTTACTTAGTGTTCTGTACATTTATTGAAAGTATTATGAGAGAAAACGGGTTGTGGGGACTTTTAATGGAAGCCGATGTTGTCTTTCTCAGTGGTCCTCATGCTTTTCGCTACGTTCAGCCTCTTGCTGCATGTCTTCAGAATGGGATACTTCATCACTATGAGGGAGTGTAACCCCATCGTTAAAATTCTCTCACCTTTCATAGAGGCTCCCTTTCTGGGTCTACAGGTAAGATTTATTTGTGGTTCACCTGCTTATTTGTGTTCTAGATCATGTTTCAATGCATAGTATTACAAGTGACATTAATACTTATGGTACTAATACTACTAACTACTACAACTACAAAAAATAAGAAGAAGAAGGAGAAGAAGAAGAATGAAAGAAAGAAAGAAATGAACACTCAAATAATCCTGCTTTTTCGCAGACATATTTACTCTGGGCTCATTCCAAAGACTGTGTTCACAAGCACAAGATCCTTACCAGGTGAATACCACCTATGTTGTTTACACACACAGGATTGTGACTTTTTTGCTGAACTAACTAGACTTTTTCCAGCAAGTTTATCGGCTGTTTGTGTGATTTCCTGCTCACTCAGGTCGGGGCTCATGGTGACTCTCTGTGCAGACTTGCTGCTGTGGCTGAACGCCGTGACAGAAGACACCATCCACCAGGAGATAGAGTTGGAGAAGGAGAATTTCAAGAACTCAACAGAGAGCACAGAACATTCCCATTTAGAAGGTATCACCGTGAAAACATACACATTTACGCTGTGACATACATAGCAGCTCTCAAGTGCTTCATCATTTGTGAACCCTCCCACAAACTAGAGTTCCCAAAAAGTAATTTTTGACCTTTTTGTGTTTATTTTTTTTTACTTATAGAGGTGAGTCTTTGGGTTATGTGAGTTCCTGTTGAATTATGAATTATGAATAATTGTGAAAAAAATTACAATGATATGACAATGAAAGTGAAAGAAAGTACAAATCTAAAAATCCCAAAAGCATCTTGAAGGTCCAAGATAGTCTAGGTGTTGGACTCCCAGCCAGAAGGTCGTGGGTTCGAGCCCCAGAGATGGCCTACCCGTAAGCATCCTTGAGCAAGATGCCTAACCCCTACCTGCTCCATGTAATAGCACCATGTCATTGTAAGTCGCTTTGGATAAAAAGCGTCTGCTAAAAAACCTCATTATGTGTCTGCTACTGCCTGCCGGGCCAAGGCCCCCTACTTTTACAAACCACCGGTTTATAATAGCAGTACAAAAGTAGCCTGACATTCATATCTGCGTCCAGAACAGGCCAACACCACCCTTTGCCAGTGTCGCGCCAGCCCAGCCTGCCTCACCTTCCGGCGAGGTTACGAGATCCTCTACCCCTTCAACATGGAGTACTACCTGATGGCAGGCTGCATGCTGTACGTCATGTGGAAGAACGTGGGTCGCAGGGTGGCTGCCCAGGAACACCACGTCGCCCAGAAACTGACCCTGCGCATCGTTCGACGGGGCGGGATGCTGTTCGGCCCCTTCTTCGGCGCCCTGGTTCTTGTGGCCGGGGCGGCGGTCTTCGTAATGTACCAGGCATGGGTAGGCCGGCAGGAGCGCCGCACCGCCGCCTTCCTGGTGTTCTACGGGTACCATCTGGCCGTCATGCCTGTCATGGCGCTCTGCTCCCTGGCCGGCGTGCTGCTCCACAAGCTGGACGGGAGGGCGGAGGAGGCGGGGGGACACAACCCCACCCGCAGCCTGGACGTGGTGCTCCTGCTGGGGGCGGCCCTTGGCCAGCTGAGCCTGTCCTACTTCTGCCTGGTGGCGGCCCTGGCGCTCGGGGCCGCGGGTCCCCTGGGGGCCCTCGGAGCCCTGGACCTCTCCTATTCCCTCCTGAGCCTGCTGGAGCTCATGCTGCAGAACGTCTTCATCATCCAGGGTCTTCACAGACACCCCAGGACGAGCCTGTCTGGAAGGAATGGACGGCAGAAGAGCAGCATATTCCAGGTAAATCTGGTTTTAAAGCTACAGGAAGTAAGATTGACACGCAGGAACGCTGACTCCACCCCCTTCTATCTTGCAACACACAAAACAAAGAACCCAACAGAGGTCAATTGGATAGAATTCAAAGGTCCAACAATCAGTTTGATATTTACGCTAGATTAAGGTGAAAATCTTACTTAGTATAACTTTAAATTATACAGTATCCTTTTGAAGAAACAAACAAAAACCTAAAAAAGTGTTTTCCCCCCACAGCCAAAAACAAAGGATACTGGAGCCCTTCAGCAGGAACTCAAGAGAAATCCAACATCAGCACCATCTAGTGGCCAAGAGAGGAATGGTAAAACCAGCTGGACCAAAAGAGCAACACAAGAGATCTGTGCTTTCCTTATCCTGTCCAACGTCATGGTAAATAATACTACACCAGCTATGCCTTTTTATGCTTTTCTAGAACCTCACACATTAGCCCTTTTACGTAACTCATATATTCCTTCTCCTCTCTCAGCTGTGGGTCATCCCTGCGTTTGGCGCCCACCCCCAGTTTGAGAACGGCCTCGGGAAGCAATTCTTTGGCTTCACAGCGTGGTTTGTTCTGGTGAACCTCGGCCAGCCTCTGGGGGTCTTTTATAGGATGCACGCTGTAGGAGCACTGATGGAGCTGCTGATCTCTGCTTGAAGAACAAAGCTGTGCTTACACTATTTCATTTTCACTTTTAAATCTCTCTAACTGCTTTTGGGATTTAAAGAGACACTTCTTGATTGTGCTGTAGTGCCAAAAGAAGCCCACATGTCTACCCCAGCTAACTAATACTACTACTACTGTTAATAATAATAATAATGTTGGATATTAATGTTATATTTATAGTGCACAGTTGTGATATAAAAAAAAAACTGTGCACTAAAGTGTTGGGGGAGGGGGGGAGAGCAGTGTTAGTGCTGTAGGGGAGGAGCAGAGAGACGTGCCAGCCACCAGGCACTCAATGCTTGTAATTCTGGTTTTAACCACAAGGGCAATTCCAGACATAAATCAAGGAGTGGAGGTTTAACTCCACTGGAATGCTTGGAAAGCATTAAAATGCCCACATGACTCATCATTGCTTCATAAAGAAATTCAAATGTGGAAACACTAAACAAACTTCACATTTAGGAATATTTTATTGTACGGCATCTTGTTTGTTTGAGAAAAGGGACCTATTTTCTTGTAATATTGTAATAATATAATTTTCCCAGCAACCCATTCCACTGGGATTTCAGTCTCTTATTGAATGATGTTATGTTTTTTGTGACAGTAGAGACCCGCAGTAGACACAGTGGAGTGATAGTGGAGACACACAGTAGAAACGCTCTTTGTACACACTATAGTAGGGACACACAGTCCCCTAGAGCAGCAATAGAGGCAGAGTAGAGACCTGACACAGTAGAGACACACAGCACGGTGACAGTGGAGCCATACGGGTCTCACGCACATTGCAGTGACAATAGAGTCACAGTAGAGTGACAGTAGAGCGATGGTAAGGCCGGGCTTTGGAGAGTCTGCCTTAGATAACACTTCTGTCTGATCCTGGGCCCTCCCCTCCATCTCACTTTACATTTCATATTTATATATTATGATGTTTTATTGTGTGAATTTTCTTTGATTTTCTTTATTGATTTTGGGACCCGAGTACCTAATTTAATTTATTTTCACGCATTAACATGTTCTGGAAATACAAATGGACAAATAAATATCCATCCTTGATCCTTGAGTTCCAGAGATTCAGGTTCAAAGAAGGGCCAGGCCTCATCTACATGCCCAGACAGTGTCTGAGCATGTAGATAAGGTATAAATCAAAACTATACTACAAAATTAATTAAACCCAATGTTATGTTCAACTGAGACTGTTTGATACAAACATTCATTTTTTTTTACAGATATACCAGAGACATTGAGTCAGCCATCTTGGATTTGGAGTGTAAAAACATTAAAGAACCAACCAAAAACAAGTTTACTTAGGTGCCCTTAATGTATACTAAAGTACCCTTCAGTTATTCAAAAGTAGTACTATACTACAACTTAAGTGCACCAATTTAACACACTTCATATGAACAAGGAAAATATTCATGACACAAATATAATATAATACAATTTTACATATTGTTCATAATTGACAAGCACAAGTAAAATAAAATTAAGAATTAGAAAATCTGATAAAACAAGAAGTGCACCAATAGTAAGAGATGGTGGTGCCTATGGTGATAAATGGGCAGGATATTCCAGTGGTCTAGGTGTTGGACTCCCACCCATTAGGTTCTAGATTTCGATGCCTAACCCTTATCTGCTCCATGTAATAGCAGCATGTAATTATAAGTCACTTTGGAGTGTCTGCTAAATGACCTCATTGTAAGCAGTGAATAGGAACACTAAAGAAGAGGTTAATAAATGTTTCCATGTGTTTACAATTAATCACTATCTTCAATCATATTATTTTCCTTTTTTTAACAGTTCAACTGTGTTTTCCTCATTAAACAAGGAAAACATTATGTATACAGGAATGTGCTAAAATTCAACACTGTACTACCAAAAATGTCTTAATGTTTGGCTTCATACTTTTAAATAAGCATGTTTTTTACTAAATCCTTCCTACATGCCGCAAACATATACTGATATTGACCATTTTAAAGTGGAAGCAATTAGATGTCATAAGTAACAGCTGTGGCAGCAGACCAGAGCACATTTAAAAAGGAGCTTTCAGTGAGGATGATATTTTGGGCTGGATACCAAAAGAAACACAATGGGAGTTGTGTGGGTATTGCTTGGGTATGCGCTGATGAGTCTTCTCACCAAAGGTTGGTGAACATATATTAATAAAATGTGTTGTGTGTAAGAGGCAGTTACAAGTTTAAAGTGACATAGAACTTTTGTTCAATTCTCAAGAGCGTTTAGCGTTTTTGCCTTGAAGTCCACTTGTAGGTGTTAAAAGAAATTCCTTTGGTTGATCTTGAATCTCAGTGCCTTGAGATGTGAGGTAAGATGGCACAGAAAAGGCTGACAGCTTTATGCAGAAAGTTAGTATCTGTACTGGTACAGAATCCAGAACAAAAGTGGGCTTTCATGCTCAAAAATAAATAGGCTTTCTAGCTTTGGGCATGGGGACATTTTGAGTCTGTGTATGGTCTCGACCACAAAAAAGTAAGGCTTTTTCAGCTATGTGTGCAACTTTTCATGACAGGACTATGCTTACCAGTTGCTGAAGATTGGCACAAAGGCACACAAGATGTTCCT
>JAOEHI010000011.1:3189336-3209580 GCA_025447815.1 Percopsis transmontana
GGTTCAACTGTTGACAAATGTACTAATTGTAAGTCGCTTTGGATAAAAGCGTCTGCTAAATGCTGTAAATGTAAATAGCGTGTGGTCTTGGTAAAATAAATAAATACATAAATAAATACATAAATAAAAACACACATACAGCCTTCCCCAAAGGGGAGGTAGGCTTTCAGAAAGAAGGCTAACTACTTCAGCCTGGCAGCTGCAACTGCGGTTTATCATGGTGATATATATTAAAATTGTATGCAATGGGATAGGCAGGGGAAAAAATTTACTTTAAAAGTAAGGCCTTGGAACTTACATGCTTGTCACTTGATGGAGACGGGGCAGAACCAATCAGCACAGGTGACTGAGAGGGATTGCACAGCTCTGGAAAAGGATTGGGTATGGAGGGGGCTGAGGAAATTAGAGATTCTCTGCCTCTCGCCCTAAAAAACGTAGATGGGGAGGGTGGGGAGCTAATTTAGAAGTGACCATGGTAATATGTACAGAATTATTTATATGTTTACCACGTTAAAATACTTTTTAAACATGTATTAATGTAGAGGTAATATAAGGACAATACATAATGAATTACATGTTCTTTTATTGTTCTTTTTGACCCAGAGACTATACTCAAGCCCATTTTTACATAGCCTTGTTGATAAATAAAATACTGTGCGTTTAAGTCTTGTGTATTGTCTTCTCTTCTGTCTTGAGGCAACTACACGTGTTCGAGTGTCCAATGACATTACTCGTGGGTGGAATGTGACTCATTGAGTGGAGTCAAAATCCACCGCCTACTTGTCAAAGCTTATTGAGTCATGCCCAGTGTGTGTGTGCGCACGTCAGTTTCACAAACTCCCTGTAAAAGTGAGTAATACTGTTTTTGTATGCGCTCATGGGCTTGTCGGCCATACCTGTTTGTGGCGATAAGGATTGGCTGGGAGTGGCGCACAGAAGGACAGTCAGCTACCAGGGGGGCTAAGGTAAGTGTGGAGCTCCCAAGCAAAACCTCTCCTCCTGCCTTGTCTTGCCTCTCCGAGCCCTCAAATACCTCTTCCCAGGGACCAGCCACCTCCATCATGTCACCTAAGAAGAGCGAGGGCGAATGGTCTGAAGTGTTCTTGTTACAGCAAAGGTCAAGGTTAAAAACAGCGTGTGCCTACTCCTTTCTTGAGCAAGACACTGAACCTTTACCTCTTTAAACACTGAGCTCACCACATATTGTACTAAGTACAATGCAGAATTGCATCATGGAAACATAAAACAACACAGGTGAGCCCAGCGCCAAATGAATACACAAACCAGAATTTCTGCTAAATGACTAATACGCAAACACATGCAGTACTCTGTGCTTCTGTGTTGCCCTGGGATATAAGGCATAACTGCCTTTTCTTACACATATTGTTGTGCTGCAAGCTACGCAGCATAGCCACAAGACCAAATCCTGCACATCTAGTGTTGCCTCGCAAATACTGTATCTTTGTTACAGTTCAAACAAATCGCTCTGTACTACCTTCAAAGCTAGGATTCTATCACAAACCTACAATACACCTGTGTACACCGTTTGTGTCTCTGTGAGAAGTGAGAACCCATTAGGACTTACAAGAGTTTAAGCGTTGGCGGGCACATGGGATGTTGCAGTCCTCTGGCTGCCTTGTTAACTTCATTCGAACGCTCTCTCTTGTTTTCTGTACCAATCTGCATTGAAGAGAGCAGCGCTCCACCTGTTACGTGGGAGGAGGGATAGGGGACACAGGAAGGCAATGTTTATAGAAAAAAAACAAATTCAATTGGAAGCGGCCTTCTATTTGTTATATTAAATTAGTAACATGAAATATGATTATATGAAATAAGAAAAAAAAAGTCCTCAACTTCTTCTAAATTCAATACAATAACAAATTATATATATAAATAATAAAGTTAAATGTTATTTGTAGAGGGTTGGGGCTTAGCTTTGACATATTTACAACAAACAAAAATACCCAATGTGTACAGACGGTTTAGACCACATGTAATTGTTGGGCTGGTAGGTATCAAACAACCATGATTTAATGAACATCAGGAGCAACAGGTTGTCATAGCATCAACATTAGAGCACTTGCATACAAAAAAGCAATCTAAAAATACATTATGTTTACACAACAATGACATCACACAAGGGAATTATAATGACAACACAACCTCGTCGTAGACCTACTGACGTTTTCTACAAACAGGCCTGTAGCATATTTAAATCAATTATTTCTGTTGACTGGTGGGTGAAGGTAGGCGTTGTTGACCTGTGACAACGATTTTGAGCAGACCTACTATTTTATTATGGCTACTATAATTTATTTGGTGTTTATTAGTTTGTTGAAATTGTGCCAAGAAACCGAAACTGAACCTTGATCTTATCATAGTCGATAGATGGTCATGGTACACGTTTAGTTTAACAATATAGGCCTATTGTACATGACAAAATAGCATACATTTTCTCCTGTATTTCAACTCTTATAATTAGCTACGCCCGCACATGCACCTGTTAGCATTCGCAATCTCTTTGCATCTGTATGCAAAATAAAAAACGTATGCCAAAAATCAAGGAACATACCGGTAAAGTTGTCTGTTTTACGATGCGAATTCGATGGTATGCATTCAGTTAATCCCGAATATATTTATTAATTCTCTTCTGTAAATAATGTCTTATGTTCTGTCCAGTTGATGAGACAGGTATACTCAGCAAACTTGGGAAAACATACTCGTGTCGGCAAGCTCCGCTGCTCTCCTCCCCCAGATCAAACTCTGCTTGCTGGAGGGAGGGGCGTTCAGGTGTGTTGGGGAAAAAAAGCAGTTCCGCATGATAGCCTATTTGGAAAATTATTGGTTGGTACAAAACATTTAGTAATAATGTAACAATTTATATAGTACTATTTTCCCTGTAAATACAATATATCAATTTCGGTAGCTTTAGCATTATATAATATTTTATCTGATGGACTTCTAAGGCTTTATTTTTCTTGATACAGCCAAGCACAGCAGTGACTAAAGATAGTCTAAATCTATTTTTGGTATTACTAGTTGTAGTGACTAAACACAAACAACGATAATAATAAAAGCGTGATAATCCGTTTTTACTACAAACTGATTGTGATACACTGAAAAACAAACATATTGGGATCTTTGAATGTCCTTTATACATAACTAATGGCACGTGTACTTTACACCACTATATAATGACAAAATAAAAACAGGCCAACTCATTCACCAACACCAAATTGTAGGATCAAATCACGTTTATTAATGTGTTGAGGAAATTCCCACAGAAACACATTGCGGGGGAACAGATTTACAATCATTCTTAATAGAAGTGCCAGCTTTACCCCCACGATTCCACACTGAGGACACCCACTAACGTTCAAGGCCAGTTACCCACACATCACCTTAGTCTACCACCAGTCCTTTCAGCTCAGAGGAGATACTGCCACCAATGGCTGTTTTGTTGGCCTTTAGCAGCGTGGTCAAGTATACAGTGCATTACAGTAGCCTGTTAGCACCCACACATTTGAGTTAATCTTCCTTCATACACAAAGAACATTAAAAGTTGAGAGCCTTCATTTTAGTGATTTTCCTTCTAGTGATTTTCCTTCATCCCAAACAGGAAATCTTACAGCTGGACTCTTACAGCTTTGCTTTCCTAATGTATCACTGCCAACCTTTTATGAAAAAAGAAAAACCTTGAAACATGTGCAGTTCAGGCCCTTCCATATGCAAGATCTGTCATACTGCTCAAATGCATTTGGTTCAGCAGTCATGGTACAAATAGAAATGCTAAAACTACATACAGAAAAAAAAAAAAAAAAAAACACATGTTACATTTCTTAAAAGGAATAATGTATGAAGCTTTTGAATGTATGAGGTCATCAAGCTCAACTCACCAGTTGAAAACACAGTTTATGAATGCCTAACAATGTACTGGTGAGCCAAAGTGAACGAAAGGGAAGCATTGTCACACCATAACTCAATTAAATAAACACAGTCTATAATAGGGGATAAATACAGTCTGCTATTACAATTTGGTGAACAGCAGACAAATTGCATATACTGTAGTTATGAATGCAAATTCAAATAGATTTAAACATTTGAGGATTTCCACTGAAGGGAGAGTTGGTGTGCCTTGTGCTTCATGGGGAAGAAAGGTAGTGTTCATTGAAGAACCATTGCTAAGAATAATTTTAGTTTTATTCAAATATAATAAAGAAACCGCATGATTTTCAAAACGACACAAGAATGACCGAGGATGGGAGGCTGTCTTATTTTTTTTTCTTTGCTTCAACCTGATACAGGTTACAACATTTTTTTTTTTTTCAATCTCTTACAGGTTGGTCAAAATCAAGCAGGTTTAAAATAAGCATCCTAGTATTCAGTCTACATTGGGTGAACGAGGCAGGCTAACATATATACTAAAGAGAGAAGGAAGGGAAGCTTGCACCCTTGCTTCTTCTTTGCCTTATGAAAACCATGCTTCCTGTAAAGAGTATGGGTGGGGAGAAGGGAGCCGTGCGAGGCTGAGAGTGGGGGTAGGCTGAGTGGGGCGGGAGCCGAGTTTGGTGGACCGACGAGGGGCTTCAGAAGCCAGACCACCGTTTCCACAGGAGGTGTGTAAAAGGCACGCCAGGGTTACTCCCAATCCCAGCCAATGGACAGAGAAACCTTCACACCCACGCTCAATGAACACAAAAACACACGCGCACACACACACACACACACCCACATACGAGCAGCACAGGCTAGAGCCCCGTGAGGACCGCCGACAGGGGGGAAGACAAGGATAGGGAATGGAGAATTTTCTTGGAATAAAGACTTGGAAGGGTTGAAAATGGTCAGATGGTAACAAGGGGGCCTGGATCCAGTGCTGCCAGTGTGTTGAAACAGGAAAAATAAACAACAAAAATTAAAGCCGGTGGAATGGATCATTTCTGGTTCTTAAGCTGGTTGGAGAGCCAGTCCAGGCCCTCATACAAGCCATCCCCACTAGTGGCGCAGGTAGCCTGGATGTACCAGTTGCGCTGACGGAGGGCGTGCAGGCCTAGTTTATCTGTGATCTCAGCAGCATTCATAGCATTGGGGAGGTCCTGAAAAAAGGGACAGGCTCGGTAAATAAAATCTGGATTTAAAGTGTCAACTAAAAACATATGATACAATATTCCATAGCATATGTCCACACTTATGTTAGCGCTGCACAATTACGACAAGTTGCCATTATTTTCCTTGATATTGTATTTATCAACTATGATTAATTTAATAAATGAAATAAATAAATACAAATTTTATTAGTGTTGCAGACAAAGTAACGTTACTAGAACTTGGTGCAGTAGCTTGCTGAGCCCTCGGGAACTAGTTGCAGTAGGCGTGCCCTTTTACAATTAGCATATTTAAGTGGCCAAAATTGGAATCTTGATTAAGTGTCCCACTAGTGGCACTTATAGAACAATGTGAAATATCCAGTTTTAAAGACAGAATGTGAGATAAATTGGCTTAAGCGCCAACTATGGATGGATATACAAGTAATCAACTACAATCTATATAGTCCAAACAGCGGCTGAGGTAAAGTCTACATTCTATGGCTTAATCATGATAATTTCTGTAGAAAGACAGTTGAATTACCTTTGACAGATTTATTATTATTATTATTATTATTAACGTTTTATCTGTCCATCAACAAGCTGAAACTGCGGTAGTAATTCACCAACAGCACAAACTCACTAGCACTACTACTACTGTGAACACTAGATTAACCTGTTAAAATATCTATGCCAATAACGAAGTGCTTCATCAGAAAGGTAAACTCACCTGTTTGTTTGCAAAAACAAGCAGCACAGCATCTCTGAGCTCATCCTCTGCAAGCATTCTTGAAAGCTCCTCCCTTGCCTCATTCACTCTCTCCCTGTCATTGCTGTCCACCACAAAGATGAGTCCTGCATAGATCAACCAGGTGTCACAGAACTATTGACGTCAGAAGTCCTAAACGCCAAGAAACTTCTCCACATTTGCATGCAAGCTTTTCTCTGTAGATGGACATGACTGTCTATAAAATGTTTTGTAGCATCAGTAATCATTCTTGCTTGGATGTAAATAGAAAACATTAAACAGCCTCTAATTATAGCACCAATTCAAATAATTGAAATGAGTGGCATAGGATTAATACAACAGCAATGGCAATTCAACAGCGTTGAATCAGTCACTGGTTGAGGGGAGATCAGAATAAATTTTTAGTGTGCCAACGAGGCCACCTATGGGCAATAAGAATAATTTCAAGTCAGGTTTATTTGCATAATGTTAATCTCAGTGACCATTTCGAAGAGATTCACAAGCACTAATTTCACACCCCCCAAAAACAAACAAAATACGTTGAGGGAAATACATTTTTAAAAAAAGCTACAGTAATGGCCAGGTATGCAAATAGACATTGTGTGACACGCACTCACCTTGAGTGTTCTGGAAGTAGTGGCGCCACAAAGGCCTGATTTTATCCTGACCACCTACGTCCCACACTGTGAAGCTGATGTTCTTGTATTCTACCGTTTCAACATTAAAACCTTGACAAAATCATGGGGAAAAATTGAATTACTATCAGCTACAAATTTTGGCTGATAGGAATTAAAAAAAAAAAAAAAAAAATAGGATGAGATTTCATTTGCAAGGTAGAATCAGAAACCCTAGTGTCATCACTTCATGCACTCAAGATTCAAATCATAATTCATGCCAAGTTTAACTTGGCAGGAACGTACAGTGCAATTCCATTACCAGATGATTAAATAAAAAAGGAGAAGTCCGCTATAGGGCCCCATTATATTTAAAATTCACTTATGAAGTCCTGTTTCAGTGGACAGATACAGAAGCAAAACTGTCGAATAGGTCATTAATGTATTCCTAGTCTATGGACACTAAATAATAACTAAAGTATAGACTAGTTTAACCTATTCCAGCTGTAAAGTATAATAGTATAGCATAAAGGAAAGCCTTTAAGGGCCATTAACTAGATAGAGAATATACAGATGTCCATACCAATAGTGGGGATGGTGGTGACGATCTCTCCAAGTTTGAGTTTGTAAAGAATGGTCGTTTTGCCTGCAGCGTCAAGTCCTACCATGAGAATCCTCATCTCTTTCTTGCCAAACAGGCCTTTGAACAGTTTTTCAAATACATTCCCCATGGTGACGAATCTGTCATTAGAATAGAAAAGGCAGGATTAGGAAGGCTTCATCTGTGTTGCAATGTAGTGTGGTTGGGAGAGTTTATCATTACCCGTGTCTACCTGCGTTTTGCTTTAAAGAAACATCGCAGCCATAGCCTATAGAAAGATAAATGACATGCTAACGTAAGATAGCGTGTCTTTATTTGGGTAGCTGGCTAGCTAATCGCCGGATAAGGGAAATCGTAATTGAAAGCGGCAGGGAGTTTTTATTGAATGAGAATTAACGTTAGCCCTAATGAAGCTTATGTAGGAAATGTCACACGGCGTTAGCTAGCTAACGCTGTCTCGACCTCGGCGAAATGAAGATCGACTACTACACGTTCTTGTTAGCGTTGCAGCTAGTATGCCTGGTGGTATCAGGTGGTGGAGGCACAACATCATGTATGATGAATGTCTTCTCGTTTTACACAAGGGAAACGACGTTCAACTCAATGCAGTTTAGTGATAGCAAGGGCGGATGCTTCGTAGCAAACCACCACCTCATCCCTTGCTAACTCAGCTACCTAAGGATAGCTTGCTATTGGTGGACTATGTGATTTGGATTAAACTTGACAAATTTAAATCTGCATAAAAAGGTATACATCAATATCAAACACGTTTAATGTATGAAATTCTCTGGTGACAATTTTAACACCCGCACCGATCTTACGGTGCGGGTTACGTTACCGCACCAGCGATTGCTAGTTAGCTAGCTGAATGCCGCGTCAGTGCAGAGAGGAAACGGTGACGTCATTCCAACAGCATACAAACAAGACATGATGCGTTCGTGTATGTTTATTACCAACAAACTAGGACACCATTTATCAACAGATCATCTCATATATATATGAATTGTTACCTCAGAATGACAGCTTCTCGATCTTTCGGTTCTCCTTCACCGTCACTCCAAAATGGCGTTTTGCGCAACCGGGGGAGACACCGGCGTACAGGCTCTTCCCACTATCACATCAACTTCCAATCGCGTCGGCCATGGTGAACAGAAACACCGCCTCTTTTAGCCATAAGTCCTAGGTCCTATCCAGTCCATGGTCCTATCACACTATCGGTAGATCATTGTGCACAATGATGAGGAAGTGAACTGCACACAAAGTTTACTCAAGTTTCAAGCAAGCAGATAGCTTAGTTCCTATCTCATTCTGGGTAGAGGTTAATAGTATAGTCAGTTTGAATGTGCTTGCAGGTGTCAAAGGCTTTATAATTTGCACACTTTTATCTCGACCCTATTCGACCTAAATGCTCAGAATAATTACTCTCGATTTAAAATGATATTATTGTTACGCATGGTGCATTTTGTTTGACCTTCTTATGAGCTTTATAGCCTACTATGCTGTTGGTTGCTTAGAAAGTGTCGAATGTGATTTTGACAGGTTTGACTTTTCGTTGTGTGGTCAGTAATTCATTTGGCAGCAGCAGTGGTGGTGTTGTTAATAATTGTCTCTTTGGCCGAGGCTATAAGATTTCCACTTTGTGGAAAGCACTAGTAGGGTGCAAATGTGCAGGTTCTTTGACACCTGCAATTCCTAAAAATGTGGATGAATGTTGTTTATTGTCATAATTGTCAATAAACTAAAAAGAAAAGAAAGGCATGTGGACTGCCAGTCCACAGTCCATATTTATGGAATAATTTGTGCAATTTAATCAAGTAGCCTACAATGCAGCATGTTAGAAACAAATACCTTTGTATTATATTGACAACAAAGGGTAACCATAACATTATCAAGTCCAGCACCTACTTACTGCAAACAATAAAATATAACATAAAAACATTTAGTCTCATTCCCGAAGTTCCAGTTTGCCATCTTTAATCCTCCAGCTCCAGCGCTGGCATCTGTCAGGGGCAGGGACACAGCGCAGCCATGAACCAGACTCTGTGATTTCTTGCTGGAGGGACACCATCTTTCGGTCCAGGGTCTCCAAACTGAAGGATTTTGCTGAGATCTGAATAAATTCATGGCATTCATGTTACATTTACAGCATCCAAAGCAACTGACAATAAGTAGATTTGTCAATAACCGAATAGGTCATACACCAGTCATTGTAAGCAAACAAACATGTAAAATAAAATTGCATGTTGTGTTGGGGAGCACTAGATATAGGCAAAGAGGGGGAGATCTGAATGCCTTATAGATCATAATATAGGCTAAACAAATATTATGTTGTGTTTTATTCAATGTACATGGACCAGTTGTACAGTACAATTACAATTAGGTCATTTAGCAGACGCTTTTATCCAAAGTGACTTACAAATACATGATGCTATTACATGGAGCAGATAGGGGTTAGGCATCTTGCTCAAGGATGCTTACAGGTAGGCCATCTCTGGGGCTCGAACCCATGACCTACTGGCTGCGAGTCCAACACCTAGACCACTTCACTATCCTGCCCCAAAACAGTATCATTGTACCCAGGCAAGCAAGCAATGTTTTAGTTGAAAGTCAGATTTTCTTGCCTGATCGCTTATTCCTATTGCAACATGGCCCAGTTTGACCTGCTTGCGTTCACGAATCCTCAGACACTCTCCATGGATGTTCTCAATCCAGATGTCAACGCCTATAGCGAGAGAACCGTGAATGCTAATGCAACACTGTAGGTTACTGAGCAATAAATGAATCATCCAAGATGCATAGACATCTGCACTCTATACCTTCGAAGCAGTATGAGGACGGCTGATTCACTGTGACCAGCCATTCCAGATGGCTGTCAGTCTGGCTGTTGTAAGAGGAGAACACTCCAGAGCTGAGATCATCTGACCAATGATCAGAGTCCTTGGAAAAAAGAAAATAAACATTTTCCTTCTGGGCTGCTGTGTTTGTGTGTGTGTGCGTATGTGTGTGTTTGTGTGTGTGTGTGTGTGTGTGTGAGGTGCAAATTATTATCATGATCGAGCAGATGTTTATGCATTTGCATAGATCAATGTACACTGAAAGTATTTGTATGTTTACATCTGTAGGCACCTTATCTGAGGCGTCTATCTGGGACGTGTCCGAGCAGCTCAGGCAGGAAGGAGGGTGATCTCGAGGCTCTGGGGACGGAGTTCGGACCCCGTTGCCTACAGCGACACCTAGCGAGAGACAGTATAATCTAAATTCCTCTCTTTATTCTATTAGTCATGAAGGCCACTTGTAATCTTGGGCAATTGAGCAACCAAATGACTATTTAGTCCAAATGTACAGTATAGCGTTGGAGAATAGGAGAATATCACAATACAATGGTACTGTCCATTGGGAAGACCCCTTTAGTGACCTACCGTCTCGGAGGTATACCAACTCGGGCTCTGAGCCCCATGAGAGGCAAAGTGCCTGCTGGCCTCTCTGCAGCACAGGGAAGTGGGCTCTGAGAGCACGGAGATACTCTGAAGGGGAGTAAGAGTCCCATTCCTCCTCCTCCTCCTCCTCCTCACAGTCCCCCTCATACTCCTTCTCATTGTTCGGCCACGCTCTCCTGTCCTGAGAATATTCCTCCTCTCCCATGTATAAATCCACTTCCGAATCAGACCCCGTTTCCCAGTCTTTGTCATCGGGTCCGTAGCCGTTCCGCAAGGACCTCGCCCGGGATTGCAGTTCTCTGCCCGGGGAGTCTGTCTCTACGTCCTGGTCTAGATCTGAGACGTCCTCCTCCTCTTCCTCCTCCCAGTCGCCGCTGTCCTCGTCCACCGCCCTCGTTCTCCAGGGGCTCACCCAACGCAGTGCGGGTACGGAGTCGGCACTTGCTGGGGTCAGGGGGGTCTCGTCAGATTCAGCGTGCACCGCCATTGCGTCGCCATTTTGGCTCTTGCCCTGGTTGAGTCTCTCGCCGGTACCTCTGACGGAGCTGTGACTGAGGCCTCCAACTGTGGAGTGGAAATCTGTCGTCAGTTCCCTAAACATCTCAAATAAGGTTATATTTAATTAAACAGGCACATGGAATTTATGAGAAGTTCAAATCATTCAATTTATGTGATAGAATATGCAAAACAAATGGCAGTAGTCTGATTCAATTCACTCCACCTGCTCTGAGAGCCTTGGTGGTCTTCATCCTAAGCTCTCTGGCGGATGCACGTCTGTCAGGGTCTTTCTGGAGGCCAGCTCTGAACACCTTGGCAGTGAAATGGTTACAGTTGGAGGGGACTTCCCAAAGAGGTGGAGGCTCATTCACAATCTGATTGGAATAAGAATGGGTTTGAATGCTAAACATAACATATTACATAACCACTTTACCAAGTAGCATCTTCACATATAGCAAACAGGAGGCTATGTCTTTAAATATAAGCTACAGAACACAGCAACAAATTCCCTATATGTACAACGGTCTATGGCACTAATTCATTCTTTTGTATTTAACATTTTCTTCCATTCATTTCAACCAAACTAACCAACAATAGTAATGTGACAAAGTAGAGCCAGGAGCTTTGACCCATTTATGATCGTCCAATGAGAATAAGGAGAAGCGTCAGACCTTGAGGCACAGTGGATGGGAGTAGAAGCGAATCCACGGGTGGCAGCCATTGAGCATGTGCAGTAGCATACAGCAGCTGCTCCAGACATCCGCCTTGGCACAGCGCTGCTCCCCCCGTGCCACCTCGGGGGCCATATGGGTCTCTGTGCCAGGGAAGCCAGACCCTGAGGTACAGACAGACGGTCAGTTTGCTCGCCAGCTAGTCCTTATCTCTCCTCACCTGCTATTCCCCTCAGAATTAGCTACAGAATTAGCTACAGAATTAGCTATATACTTCCTTATATCATATTGTATCGCTAGGGCAATGGTCCCTAAAGCGGGGGTCAGGATCCACCGATGGGTCACAAAACGTTTTTGTTTTTTTTATTTCAAATGACCTAATGATCTTTTATTTATTGATGTGGTTAGTTTGTTTTTTATTATTTTAGTTTTAGTATCTTTAATAAAATGTTGATATATTATTGGTGTCATGATCACTATCTGCGCCTTTCTTCCATCTATTGTCTGTGTGGATCTTACTATTGCTATTTTCTGGTTGTTGCAAATGGATGTTTTTTCTGTTCTGTTGCAAGATAGTAGATTGGTCTGAATACATTTATAAGCTAAAGGCCTAAAATGTACATTTGTTTGCAGAGGAGTCCTTTTAAAAACTACTGACTACTGGTTCTAGTCTATCTTACTTACCCCTGACGGCCTTGGTTCGCCTTCCATTGTGTTCAAATGTCTCAGAGAGGCCAAAGTCACATAGAAATGTGTCCCTGCCATCGGCGGACAGCAGCACATTTTCAACTGGAATAAATGTAATGATGACATGGCCGTTGTAGAAAGTTAATATGCTCCATAGTTGTTTAAAAAAAAGTATAATAAGGCCACAAAAATGGCCACAGTTGACTACTTCACAGAATGTAATACCTATTTTCTGACAGTAGAGGGTGTGCTGGGAAACATTACAAAATGTGAAGACAAATAATAGTAACAACAATTCAATATTACATTTGAATTCATTTTTTAATGTAGTTTAGAGAAGAAAAAAAACATTATTTCATATTTATATAGCCTAATTATAAATAATGTAATGTTGTCTTTCATAACCCCATAACATATTTGGAGGCTGGGTAAAAAGTGACCAGCTACACCAGTGGTAGAACCAAAGATTTTGTAAAGCTAGTTTCAACCGCTAGGGCAATTCTGAACACAAATGGAGACTTGTACCTTTTAAGACGCTGCCATACCTTTGACGTCCAGGTGCACAACACGTCTATGGTGGAGATGTTCCAGCGCTCCCAGTAACTGACGCATGTAATGAAGGGCTAAATCCTCTGGTAGGCTGCCCCTCTCTCTCAGCAGCTGGGCCAAGCAGCCTGAGGTTCATACAAGCCATTCACTGTCATTCATTTTCAGTTCCCCATGTCAGCTGAGGGTGACAGTATTAAGTGTTGGTACTGTCAGTCAATGGGTTTTTATCAATAGAAAAAGCTTACGTGGCTTTAGGTCCATGAAGAGTATGATGTTCGCCCCCTCTCTCACAGCCCCGAAGAGCTCCACAACACGGGGAGAGTTCAGAGCGCTCCACGTGCTTACCTCTTCCCTGTTGAAGTGACTCAGCGCA
The DNA here is from genome assembly GCA_025447815.1 of Percopsis transmontana. Lineage (NCBI taxonomy): Eukaryota > Metazoa > Chordata > Actinopteri > Percopsiformes > Percopsidae > Percopsis > Percopsis transmontana. Next base: position 3,202,596 of record JAOEHI010000011.1, read on the forward strand.
ACCTACATTTGCAAACAAACAATTGATTGATATTTTCAGGTCTTTTTTTTTCTCGAAACTCAAAGAGTGTGATTTCCACATACTGTACAGTAACATTTCTCTGACATTTCTCTCACTTACCCTCTTGGCAGCACACTCAAATCCAGTGCTGTTGTCTTGTATGCAGAACACATCTCCATATGAGCCATTCTGGATGTGGTACAGGGTGCAGTATTCTTTCCCCTCCCTGTACTTGGACCTATTGGGCTGGAGTTGCTGAAAAAGGTACAAATATATAGAGTCAAATCATAGAGACTTAGGAAATATGTATGGTGAGAAAACATTAAACATATAAAAACGGATCAGTATATACGTGTAAGGCTTATAGGCTATGCATCTTACATTGTGAAATAGGATTCCTTCATTGACATGCATATTGGCCTTCCTGTCGTTTGAAGTGTATTTTCCCAAGTCTTTAAAAAACTGAGAAATAAAGTGCTTTGGCATCTGTGTCACTCTGCCCCTCAGCCCGTCCAACACTGTGTCAATACCAATATCCGAATACACACACATATGCGGACAGTGTAATGTTCGGGAAATTCTGAGGTCAGACATTTCGGTCAAGCTCTGTGCCGGTTCCGTACAGTCGGAGGCCTCTGTGTAACTGGTGGTGGAGTCGGACCCACTTTTCCAACTGGAGGTCGAGTCGTAATCCGCTTGGCGAAAGGGGGAGTCAAAGCCAGACACGACCATCAGGTCACAGGTCGTGAAGCCAGCGGAGGTGTCCCTTAACCAACACACAGAGTCAGGCTCGTCCCCTCCTGCCTCGCTCTTGTGGGTAGGCCTACGGATGGATTCGTGGTTACCCAAGTCAAAGTCTGACAACCGCCTATTGTCCACACTGGATGAGTCCTCTACATCGTTTAGTCCAATGTCCTCTAGTCTGCTGGCACTGGAGACAGGTCCCATGCGGGGCCTTGTGGTTTCACGGCAACAAGGGTCGACACAGTCCGTAAACTGGGGAGGAGGAGGAATGATATCAGCAGGTGGCGCTGTTTCATCGTGCAATGACCTCAACCAGTCAATCTCCTGCACCCACAGTCCCTGAATAACTGGGGGCTCTTCCCCTTGTTCCCTTCTCTGCCTCGAAGGATGGCCTTTTCTCCTCTGCTTCCTGTGAAGCCCGTAGTTTGCTCCTTCATAGTCCTCATGTTCAGTGTCACTTATAAGAGTTGTTTTACTGGCGAGGCTCCTGCAGATCAAAGGATGAATGTAAAACTGTTACAGAAACACTGAAAGGGTAGCCCATGGAATGTTTTGCATTTGTGGAGAGCTATAAACTGTAAGATATACAGTATGGACAGGCTCACACAGTAGCCTACCTGTGCCTTCTAAGGGGCTGAGATCTTGGGTAGCAGTATTGTGTGCAGGTGGGGGTGAACTCCTGGGATCCTTCTCCTGTGACAGAGAGTCATACATAGATGTCAGATTACTGACATCTCCGGAATAGCCCTTGTTGTTTCAGTTTTGAAGCGTGCATTCCTCTCTACTCCTCCCCATATCGCTGGACAGTTGTTCTTCCGTGGACAGTTGTTTTTCAAAATACTGATATACAAAAATGTGGGTTTCTATTGTGTGATACAGAAATGTTACAGTTATGGTAATTTAGCAGATGCTTTTATCCAACATGACTTACAGTGAGTACACTTCCAAGTATGAAGGAGCAGGTAGGGATTGGGCATCTTTCTTAATGATGCCTACATGTAGGGCGGGCATGTCAGGTATCAAACCCAGGACCATTTGACTGTAATTCAAGCACCCTTAACACTAGGCTATCCTGTTATAACTACACGGATGAAGGTTTGATCCAACACTGACTTATCAGCAAATGTAACTTCTCTACCGAGTAGGAGAGAAAGGGGAACCTTGTATCTGTGACATAACAGTGGAGTCTTTTGTTTCTCTATCTGTGATTAAGAGACACATACCATGACTTAGCAATAGCCATGCTATTCTTAAGCCCTCAAGTCTCATACCTTCAGCCTGAGCAATGATGGACACGCAAGGGCCGTCCTCAGAGCTGCCGTGCCTCTCCGCACACAAGTGCTTGGCAGTGCCATGTACCATCGCTCGACTCAGATGAGGGGCGACGGCCTTGACCAGCGAGTCCTTCTCATCTTCACACTCTTGGCCGTCTTCCTTGCCAAGCAGTGACACACCGGATCCTCCTGTCACCACCACAAAGGGCGTGTTGGAGTCAAACATCCTTGGTATGGCCATTACTGGAGTGCAGACGTGCTTTATATAGAACTAGATGGAAAAACAGAAGGAAAAGTTCTGCTGACAGAGACATGGTGTGTATATATGAGCCCTCATACTGTTTAATAAAGCAATGTTTCATAAATGTTAACAGATAGGCCGAGAGAGTGTGTAGTCATCCATAAAACAGACTAAGTGTTCCTGAGACCAGGGAAGACTGCCATGGGAACTAGGACGTTATCTCAGAGCAATAACTGCTGTGTTTTTCCTTTTCAGTTGATTCACCCAGCAGTGTTGTACCTCGTTCCTCTCCTTCAGGGAACAGCAGTTATGTTTCTAACAATACGTTGCACAACAACCAGATGTTTCTAGAGACACTCTATTTTAAGTTGTGGATAACTGGACTGGAAAAGCTGAAAAACATATGACAGGCTAAATAGGTTAGCCTAGGACACAGTCTAGCTCATCAATTATTTGACAACCTGCAAAGAGAATTCACAGCTGTGTCAGTTCTCATAAGACATCCAGTGACACCCAAGGAGATGAAAAAAGTCATCTCCCAGCATGCATTTTGCATCGCGCGAAAACAGCAAATTTAGTTTAGTGTACTTGGCAGTCATTTTAATGTGATGGTATTTGCCACGGGTGGGTGTGAATGAACAAACGCCACTAGTGATCCTGGCAAGGCGAATATAAATAGCATGAAGAGATTTGGCACGCACTGAACTAGCCACATGCCTGCACTGGGCCACCCAGCTGTCAAAGTCTTTCTTCCTCAGTGGCCGCCATGTTTGACAGTAAAGACCGGGGGGATCAAAACAATTCTAAAGCACTTTCTTGATGACTAGACATCATGAACTAAAACACTTGAGTCTCTGTTTTCTAGTCATCCCAGGAACCTGCCTGTGCCACAGTACAGCTAATAGATGGAATAGAGCCTATCACTTATTAAGGAGTCAGTCAGACTGAGTAAGTATTGCTCATACAGACATTTCTATACAGAGCTAGGGCGTGTGTGTTTCTGGCTACACATTGAAGAATTATGATTGCACAGTTCAATTTATATTCAGGCCCTAGCATGGTTGACCAGGAAAATAACCAAACCAAACAAAGTCTAACAACTACAAAACTACAAAAAACATTCAGCAAAGATCAAGAATCAATTCAGCAAATAATTTCGACTTCGTTAATGATGGCTGATCACTACATCCTATTCTTAACCTTTGCTAACATCTGAGTACATATTCTATAGCTGGGCAAACATTTGGCTACAACCAATCACCTGTCACTCAATCTTGTGTGCTATTATTTGAACCATTCCAAAGAGTTTAGTGATTAGAGATTAGCGAAAGCCACCTTTTTTTAAACTAGAGCTTTATAAGTAAATAAAGAAAAGATTCAAACTGTTGTTACAGAGACATACATACCTATGTAAATGTTCTTTTTAACCAGTTGCTCATTTCCTGTTGTAGGTTCTGGTGAAGATACTTCAGTAATCTAATAGGAAGCACTTATATTCTTCCTGTATGTCTGTTCTGCTGTGTGTACGTCTGTGTACCGGTATCCAAGTGTAACCTACCGGCTTTTTGCCCCCCACCACTAACCTCTGATTGGTGAACCTCATGTGTGAATTATGAGCTCTTGTACCTCAATCCCCTTGGGCGTCCACCCACATCAACCCACCTCCTGCACAGATACTGGACATGCCCTCGGTGACATTTGGACACAGGCCAGACAGACCGCGTCCTCAGAAATTCACAGCTCTCCAAAAGTTCTGTAACCCATCCTGCCTTAAAAGGTTGACTGACATTTAATCAAATACATCTTTAATCAAATACAAATTTGTTAGATGTATAGTAACATGTAATGGCCTAGAATATACATACGCCTAAATCAGCTGTCTGAAATAGTTGACCATTTTTTGTGTTTCTGTCGCGTTCTTCATAAATATCTGTCCAAGAGTCTCAACTTGAAAGTGTCTCTTATGTTATGTATATAATGATCACTCAATCACACGTATGATGAACTGTAAGAGCATAAATACTATTATTAACACTTCCTTTGAGATGTTTTAGTTTAGCAAATAGCATCCTTCCCATCACTGCCGTTTCCTCTCGGCCTATGCTCATTTGCTGTCCTAATTTCAGATGACTGGATTCTACACATTCCCATGGGAATTAGCAAAATGCCAGAGGAGGGAGGGTAAAGCCCTGTGTGTAAATCTAAATGTGTTTTGGTGTCTGGGGGGGTAGGGGTCGCTTTCCCTGGCAACATCTGAATGGATCAGTAACTGACCAATAGAGACGCTTTGAAGAACGTGTCCTGACATATCAATGGGTTTGGAGTTCAGTCAGTTCAGGTCTCTCGACTAGGTTAGGTAGGTTAAGGTTAAGAACCTCTATACATACATCTGGAAATCGTCTCCAGATTTTTCCTTAAGGTCACATTTACCAATACATGCCACAGGCATTCATTGAGTAGCCTACATATTACTACAACTTTTCTAATCTTAAGTTTCTTACTTAGTTTATATGATAGAACTGGACCAGGACCAGCACAAATCAAAACATGAATGCTTTTGAGTTTAAATTAAAAGTTAAACATGCATTTAACAACACCACTTTTGGAAGAAAAAAAAAAAGAATCAAATGTGAGTTACAGTTCAAATACAATTCTAGTATCAAACCCAATCATCTTTACAAATGGAGAGTAGTTTGCATTCAAAGGCAAAAGTAGCTCCCCTGTAGCGAACTCCTCAAAACTAACAACGGAGCCATATTACAGAACAAGTCGGCCTCATATTACTTTTTTTTTTTTTTAACCATTGTAAAGGGGGGGGGGTATTATTTTTTAAGACACCAGGGGGCATCGATCTTCTGAATATACACTGCCAGTGTTTTGGCTGCCAAGTCGTACATTGGTTACAACCCCCACAGCTGCACCAGTGAAGGGGTCAGGGCATCTTTTATGGCTTGTCTCTGCTTGCCTATCAACAAATATTTACTTGGGTCGTCATAACAACTTTAAAAGGAGTGGGCGGGGGGAAATGGTTGGAAAAGGGCATAGGAAGTAAGTGGGCCTGTCCTTCAGTTATTGAAAGCCAACAAACAAGGATGACATCTGAATTAGATTATTAGATGATTCAAAGGACAATTTTATTTCACTCATTAACCATCATGCCTTATTTGAATGGTGCAAACTCCTTTAAAGGCTGCCAAAGTCAATCAAAACATGTCCTTCAGCTGACTAGTTTCATCTAGGTATCAATGTCAAATAAAAACAAAACAAGCACATTGAATAATTTCAGCGCAGTGCACATTCTTTATTTTCATGTCAAGGTGACCAAAAAAAACAAAAACAAAAAAAACATTTTAAAACAATTTTTACTTGGCCCACACTAAATATTCAGAACCTAAAACCAAAATATTAACAATAATTATAACTCATAGTTAAAGACAATACCTGGAGTTATTCAATAGACAAGGATTTGGAGACCGATGGTGAAAGATAATTGCATTGATAAGGCAACTAAGGCAAATTCCCATCATTCTCATTCATTTCCTCCAGGATCAGAAGCACAGTAAAATTCCTAACATTTGTCTTTTCTATCTTTATGTACATATTCATATACTCACAGGAACTGCCCAGTCTTATAGGAACATCATATTTGCCCGTGCTTTAGTTTTGGGTTGCATGTAGAAATTAGATGACTAATGCTAATCAACCAACATATCATTTAAGGAGAAATTAAAAGCCACAAGCTCTTTTCATGCTCAGTTACTGTTGATCGGTGTATGAAATCTATGACAATATACCGTATATGCATTGATTTTAATTTATAACCTGTAATTTTTAATTTTGATCTTCATTCTTCAGCCTCACTGTATTATATGAAGTCTATTTTGGCTGCTTGCTAGCTGTGGAAGAATGCATTTACCAATGACATCCTGATCCTGTTGCTGATAGTAAGATCAGGAACTGAAAAGCACAAGTTAAAAACCAGTATGGATGGGAAGGTCGAGGGAAAACAAATAATACCGCGATGATATCCAATTCGGTGCAGAATAAGAGCATATTAATGTTTTTGACTGAAAAGGGAAAAATAGAGCACCGGGTAGCAACTTAACTGGAGCCATTAGTTTCATGGCAACCAGAAATGTCATAATTTAATTTTTTAACTGAATATGTAATAGCATAGTCGCATACTGTAATTGTAGTGGTACTAAGGATAATGGTAAATTAACACCCTGGTGCAAAATATATGGTTTTAGTGTTAAAATTGCAGTACAAAGTCTTAAATGGTGTTGGTAGATGACCTGTGGGAGAATATCGTAATTTGCACCAATCCCACAATCTCCACTACTGTCACCAAAAGATACAGTAAGAAATAAAACACTAATATGCAAGAATCTGTCAAATATTTTTAGATGTACGTCTTTGAGGGTAAACTGAGAAGCATATAGTCCCTTGTCCATCGATTATTTATAGTGCAGAAGAGTGCAGTGTGAGGGTTGCAGGGGATCAGGTCCACCGGGTTCAAAGTTGTTCTTTCAGCCTGAGAAGAGTGTCCCAGTTTAGTCGTGTCTGCTGGATGCAACCCCCAGCCTCGAGGTCACACGAATACCCAACAGGACAGCAGTGCTTTGAGTCAGCACAGCAGACAGCCTGTCGGGGGGGGGGGGGGGGGGGGGGGTGGTAAAAAATTTTTTTGGTTTGTAAAAGTTTTTAAAATTGTTGCGTTTTAAAA
>JAOEHI010000011.1:3215082-3241513 GCA_025447815.1 Percopsis transmontana
CTCTACCTCTCATTCCCTCCATCTGACACGCAGATCTCAACTAGAATCTCTAAATGTCTCGCTGACATCAGTGCTTGTATGTCTATGCATCACCTCAAGCTCAACCTTGAAAAGACAGAGCTACTCTACCTCCCGGCAAAGAACTGCCATCAAGTGGACCTGTCCATTACCCTTAAGCACACCACTGTGTCCTCCTGTCCAACTGCAAAGAGTCTCAGAGTTGTCCTGGACAATCAACTGTCCTGCGCAGCCAACATTGCCACAACAACCCGAGCCTGCAGATTCGCCCTCTACAATATCAGAAGGATAAGGCCGTTCCTCACAAATGAAGAGGCACAGCTCCTAGTCCAAGCTGTAGTAATCTCACGTCTAGACTACTGCAACTCTCTTACAACCCTTACAACGAATCCAAAATGCAGCAGCCCGCCTAGTATTTAACCAACCTAAGTTCTCCCACGTAACCCCTCTTTTTCTAGACCTTCACTGGCTCCCCGTCTCAGCCCGCATTTGATTTAAGTCATTAGTCTTGGCTTACAAAGCAGCAAAAGGAACTGCCCCACCATACCTCCAAGTTATGGTAAGATTCCAAGCCCCAGCCAGAGCACTTAGATCTACCACCTCGACTGGCAGACTAGCACCTCCGTCGCTACGATGAATTACGCAGTCCAGACTCTTATCTGGCACCGCAATGGTGGAATGAGCTTCCTGCAGCGGTCAGAAAAGCAGAATCATTATCAATCTTCCGCAGGAGACTTAAAACCCTACTCTTCAGAATTCATCTCGGTACCTCGGCCACCGATCTTTCTACTTCATAGCACTAATCCCACAACAATCCTTATTCTATCCTAATGTTATGCAAATTCATAGGTGAAGTATTTTAGGCAACTAATTGTAAGTCGCTTTGGATAAAAGTGTCTGCTAAATGCTTAAATGTAAATGTAAATATACAAGTAAATAGATTCATCAATAAAAACATTGGAACTGGAAGAGCACTTTACGTTTAGGCTCTAGCGATATACCTTTCTGTTTCCATCTGCTGAAACAGCCAACATTTCTGGCGTGCAAAAAGGGCAGGTGAAAAGAGCACCACAGCAGAGCTGGTCTTCCTTAAATGTACTCTAGGAAGTTGCGCTGCAGTGCATCATCGTAATTTTGTCCAGACTGAAAGATATATAGAATCAAATAGTTTTTGTGATGCTGCCTGCTTATGGAAAACAATTTTATAATATAGTGAAAACATACTCTTCGTCCACACTTATGATGTATGATGCTCCAGCAGCCTTGCTAAGGCCTGTCTGGAGAATCCCGGAGAGATGACCTTGAGTTCCTGAAAGGAGCTCAGGAGGTCCAATGTATAAAGTGTGGAACTGCTGACAGAGGATGGCCAATATTCTCTCCTAAGGAGGTCCTTTAAGTCAAGGTGGCCACTGCTGCTGGCATGTTTGACATACATATAGGGGCTAATGCAAGTAACAACGCCCCTGGGACACAAAAAAAGTAAATAAAAAACACAGTTAATACACATTTACCACATAGTTAATACCCCATTTACAACAGTTAGCTCCATCTGCACAATATGAATAGTTGAGAGACATTGCACAAGTTCCTATAATCACAGTATAGCACTCATACTTCTTGAGTAGTATCACCACTGTTTACATTTGGCTAATTTGCCAAATTCCAAACAGCTGTGTTAATTGGACTTAATACAGGATGGACTCAAAGGATGTTGCTACTTAGCAACAGCTAACTATTTTTTTCTTACAGAGGAAAAAAATGTATGTCTGTCTTAGTTTCAATTAATCAGAATACCATGTAAACAAATTTTAAAAAATCCTTTTTACTCTGTTAGATCAGCTTTTAGAATATTACGCACTGATAACTTTCGAGTAATGTTCTACAAATGCATAAGTGAAGTAACCTTGTTACATGATGCTGCGCTTATTCTGGGAGAGTGTTATTTGCTTGCAAAAACTGGTGGTTAACCAGTTCAACTGTTGACAAATGTACTAAATGTAAGTCGTTTTGGATAAAAGCGTCTGCTAAATGCCACAGCACACAAGTGTAAAAAAAGATCTAATTGTTTTTACCATTGATGGTAATTAAAATCACTGGTTTGCCTGGTGACACAGTAAGAACACGCGTCTTCACAAGAACACAGGCGAACACAGAACGAAACACACAGGGCTTAAATAATGCCCACAAATAGTCAATAGGATGCACCTGTGTGGGAATCATCTTCCCACACAGGTGCGCAGCCGGGATGGGGAGGTACAGGGCGTGCCCATGCATGCCAATCGTGACAGTAACTGGCTGCAGACACATGTGAACAGCAAAATGAAGGGTTTTATGAAAACGTACCATAGCTGCAATATACAACCTCCCCCCTAATGACACGTGGTTGAAGGAATGGCTTTAAAAAAAAACATGAATCACACATTCCCTGTTGTGGAGTGACTGTTTTTTATGATGCAGTACATCGCAGTCCCCACAGAACCACTCCTCAGGAAGACACTCTGCACCTAGGAAGGAAATACAAAATTATTCTAATATAATAAATTATTTTAGGTGAATAACTCTCATATGAAGTCTCATATAAGGTACTATACACTCAACGTAAAATATTTTGAATTACAGTAAATTAGATACTATGTTGGATTTTATTTTTATAGAAGTGCACTGAAACCTCACAGTAAGAAAGTTCTAGTTTTATTTTCACATTAATGCGCTTCCTCTGGGTAAGTTTTCTACTACCATGCATGTTAGCCTATATACAGTAGCAGGGCACTGCATTAATGCTCAGCAAGCCTACACTGGGTAAATGAAGTTTAATATTAATAACATCCAACCTATTAACAGCAGGCTCATAGCAGAGGCAACACAAGGGATGACCAAAAGCCTCTTTTTCAATAAGGCACTTTAGGTGGTATAGTCTTGCTTCTTTCCAGCATTCTGAAGCTTTCTGCTGCATAACAGACCATGAAGATACAGAGCTTCATTAAGGCTCAGCAGAAGGACATGAAGCAAAAATAGCAGAAAGCTTCTCCATATTTTTTTCTGTAAAGAAAATATGAACTTAAGATATTTAGGATGCTTTAGATAAGGACTATTACATTTTTTTAGATTTAGTTGTGCTGAGGGTAAAGTAAACGGAATCTCTACATTTGATGACAGGTAGCACTCAGCAGGGGGGTATGTTACTGTAAAACAGTATAAAGAAGAATAAGAACAGGTTAGGCTATCAATGCATTCATGTTTTTTGTTAGTCTACAGGGCACTGCATTAATGCTCAGCAAGCCTACACTGGGTAAATAAGTTTAATATTAATAACATCCAACCTATTAACAGCAGGCTCATAGCAGAGGCAACACAAGGCATGACCAAAAGCCTCTTTTTCAATAAGGCACTTTAGGTGGTATAGTCTTGCTTCTTTCCAGCATTCTGAAGCTTTCTGCTGCATAACAGACCATGAAGATACAGAGCTTCATTAAGGCTCAGCAGAAGGACATGAAGCAAAAATAGCAGAAAGCTTCTCCATATTTTTTTCTGTAAAGAAAATATGAACTTAAGATATTTAGGATGCTTTAGATAAGGACTATTACATTTTTTTAGATTTAGTTGTGCTGAGGGTAAAGTAAACGGAATCTCTACATTTGATGACAGGTAGCACTCAGCAGGGGGGTATGTTACTGTTAAACAGTATAAAGAAGAATAAGAACAGGTTAGGCTATCAATGCATTCATGTTTTTTGTTAGTCTACATACTGACTAATTTATGAAATCAGACATAATATAATCCTGTTAATTACTTTGTAATGAATGTATTTTACTATAGTGCCACTGAAATATTTTTTTATCTACCTTTTAGGTATTGTAATATTTTAAACTCTCAACAATCAATAACAGTGTTTTGATTTGATTTGGTCCACCATTTACTCAGTAAATTCATACAAATGTCATGATATTAACCTGCAGCTGAGGCTTTGCGCCACCCTCCACGCCTCCCCCTCGGCTTGCCTCGTCCACAGTCCCTTTTAGAGGTTTGTGGAGGGTCTCCTCCAGAGCACATCATGTCCTCTCCTCAGCTGCTCTCTGTGTGTTCAAGTGACAAATCTGGTAAAACAATCATTCTTACCAGATTTGTCACTTGTCAACACACACCTTGTTAAAGGTACCAAAAGACAGGTGACAAATTAAAGTGCTATTCAACATAAGGTGTTGAATAGCTTAATTGATCCTTGGCATAGATTCTCCAAGTCTCTAACTCTTCTAGAGGGATGTAGCTCCATTTGTTGCTAAATATATTCTCTCATTTGGTGTTTTGATGATGATGGTGGTCCAAAATCTCTCATAGGCATTCAATTGGGTTGAGATCTGGAGACTGCGAGGCCATAGGATACGATTCACATCATTTTCATCCTTATGAAACCATTCTGTGAGTCCCTATACTACTATAATATCACTGTCTTTGTAGTTGAGGAAAGACTCTTGTTGCTGACATTGTCTAACCTTCAAAGTCACTTAGATCATTCCCACTTGCCATAAGGATTTAAAATCAAGGTACACTGGGCCTGCTCAGCATTTTTATACACAGAGCATGATAGGTTATATAAAGCTCTGTGCAATATGCCTAGTAATATTGTAATTAATTACTGTATGTGTGAACCAAAATAATTAAGAGAAAATTACAACATTTAGTGGAGCTCACAGAATGACGTAAACATGTATGTAGGCATATAATTATCTATGCTAATGCTCCATCCTAAATTGGAATAATTTATAAGAAGATGATGGAGAGGCTAGTAATTCCAGTGTGCACCCTATCAGCCATCCATCATCACCCTCACCTGCATTCGCATGCTCTTCCTCTGATGTGGCACGCGGCATTACTGAAGAGGCTGAAAGAGATCTGCAAGGAAACACAGGAAAATAAAAATATGTTCACCACATTCACCACCTACCTAAACACTTTCCTGCTTCACCTGAGCCTGATGCCAAGCGGCTAAAGAAAAACAGCAACTAATTATTTCTTATGGATAGATGAATGTATGCTTTGAGCCACCCTCAGAGAGCGAAGACTTGGTCGATCCACCCTGTCAACAGAATCCCCACTCCGCTTGCTCATTAATCTACATTATCAATGGAGGAGGAATGTTTACTGCCGAAAGATTTTTGTATTTTTAATACATTTATTTGAGTTTAATGGATGTTTGATGGCATTCAATGGTTCTCTATGTATTTGTTGCACATATGTGTGTGTTGTTTTCACTACTGAAGCTTCTGTTTACAAAGTTCACAGCAGCTCACACTGCCATTTGTCATTTTCCATTATTCACATGAATAAAGGTTTATTGGCTTCCCTTTGGGGAAAAAACACAACCATATTGTAATTGTAAATTTACTGATTATTGTTATTCTTGAACTTTTTTTTTCAGAAAAACATGTAAAACAAACGTATTAATCAGACTCTCACATCAAAATAGATCATTAAAATAGAACACAAAACAGAACAGAATAGAAAAAATAAACCCACACACACATTCCAACATTACAGTGTCAATGTGAGGTGTTTTCAATTATTGCCAGCAATGTTTGTTACTCTTTGGATCACCGCATCCTGCCATGTCACCCTTCCCTCCTCTAGCTGAAAATAATATTTCCCGAACAGCCATCCTATCCCATGTTGCTCTAGCAGCACTGACATGCTTAGCATCACAGGCTGCCATCAACACAAAGCTAAAGTAGCCTTTGTAGTTATAAAAACTACTGCCACTGTTGGCTGGAGCTCTCAACCTTTGTGTTTGCCGTCTATGGCCCCAACACAGTCAGGATAATTCCACTTCTCCCAAAAGTCTTTCTTTATTGCCTCCCACTGTTCTCCCTTTGGGAAGGCAACGAACTCCTCTCTGAGGGATATCCAAATTGCATGGCAGACATCACTGACGATGCAGCTACCTGCCCAAGCTTGCTGACTGATCCCTGTAGATGGTGACCGCTAGCCGCTCCGCCCACTGTGGGATTTGCCGTGTTTGATGTGGGAGGGCATGCGACGGAGCAAGTTATCGAACGTCCTGACAGACATCCTAAAATACTGAAAATGACCCCCGTCGTCGATTTCCCTCATCGGCACAATGAGAGAAAAAAATATAATCTCCCGTGAAGTAGGCCTAGCCTATTTAACGGTCTCACAGTTGCCGCTTTTGTCTCTTTGACAGCAGGTACATTAAAGTAGTCTACACTCCTCAATAGTCGTCATTTTGTCAGTTACTACTTGTTACTAGGCTACTTGACAGCCTACTTGACCTTCACTGGAGTTTGAGCGCCCTCTGGTGGATGTCTTGTTTACCAACCATTCAAAAGGACGGACGGAAGTTTAATTGTAGTGACGGACAATGTTTGAGACGGTCCACTACATTTCGTAGGCTGCGTAAAGGGAGCATAAATGAGCCTTTAGACGATTGATATGACGTTTGGTCGGTCGATTCCGTCGATCCGACGCCAAATTTCTTGTCCATAGAAATGGAAATGTCTGCATGGCCTCAAAGAAACCTAAAAGAAAATATGCCATTTTTGTTAGCTGGCTGAATGAACACCAAGGATTTAAACCGTTATATTTCACTTTTTATTTTTATAAATAGATTATCATGAAATTCAAACGTGCAAGAATATATAGGCTATATTCCTCAAATAGGCTATATCAATGACATATGTTATATTAAATCAATTTGAAAGGTTGTGGGATATTACTTTAGGTCTAGCTATGCGAGAAAATAAGTGTCAAAACAAGAAATATTCACCAGCACCCCTTAACACAAGAACAGATTTCTTCCTCTAAAAATAAGTCCTACTCAACATGACATGAATTTTCCTGACCAAATATTATATATTATATCTAGATTAATGCCTTCACATTTTAGAGAATAAATGTTCTCTCATATTATTGACCTTAATATTTTCTTTGCAATTAAAGGGACAATCTTTGATTGAGCTGTAGCGCCCGCAGAACGCCAAATTTCCTCTCCAGCTCACTTATTATATTTTGAACAAAACCGCGTGGAAAAGTACACGTGGCTGTAGGGGGAGGGGTAGAAGTGCCGCCTCTCAGCACTCATGGGAGAGGGACATGCACTCTCAAACTAAAACAACAAATTCCTCCCCGCACAAACAAAGTATAGCATATACTAAACATGACACAAATAAATAGGACTATATTTTCCTGACCAAATATTATATATTATATCTAGATTAATGGCTTCACATTTTAGAGTATACATTTTCTTTCAGATTGACCAAATATTTTCTTTGCAATTAAAGGGACAATCTTTGATTGAGCTGTAGCGCCCGCAGAACCCCAAATTTCCTCTCCAGCTCAATTTTTATATTTTTAACAAAACCGTGCGGAAAATTTGCCTATACAAGTGGCTGTAGGGGGAGGGGTAGAAGTGCCCGCCTCTCAGCACTCATGCGAGAGGGACATGCACTCTCAAACTACAACAACAAATTCCTCCCCGCACAAACTAAGGAGTGTAACCTATACCTTTCAAGACAATTTAGACGGTTTTGTTCAGAGTGTAGGCCTTACTGCTTTTAGGACTGTTTCAGTCATACATTTGCTGGTGTCTTGCGCTCTGTGTATATGCCCCCTGTTTAACCCCAACATACAGTAGGCTATGTAAAGCAACATATCGGGGGAGCAATGACCGTTCTTTCTGTGCACTGCTCACGAAATTAACTGCCCTGTCCACCAGAGGATGCTTGAGGTGATGAATTCTTAAATCCATAACATCTTTATTAAGCAAACGGCAAATTCAACCTTACATGCTTCATTTTACGTTTATACAGATTTTATAGGCCCATTTTATTTATTTGTTTTAATACAGTCTGAGCAGTCTACATCTCAGTATTCATTTGAACCATATCTTATGTCTGTATTGATATAAGAGACACCCTCTACACAGTAAAACATACAGAACGCAGTCGATTGTGTAGAATATAGGCTAATATATTTTCTCTAATTTTCGGAGTATTTCCAATATATAATCGCATGATATATACGTTTACACTTTTCATGAGGTGTAATTTTGTATATGTTTTTGTCCGTTCAACAAGGCGCCAGCAGGGTTTCAGGTAATCCAACTAACGTGTCTTCAGAGTTATCATTAATACAGGACGGGAGTCTGACGCCACAGGACGCTGGACGGATCAATGAGCTGTAATGATTGTCACAGTCTAAATATTGGTCAATTGGGCTTTTTCTTTCATGTGGGGCGATGCGTCTGCCAGAATGTCCCTGTTTACTCTCTGCGTATTTTTATCTACATTACAACCGTTAGAAAGTTGCAGCTCCGGGAGACTCACCACTAAATTCAAGACAGATATTTATGAATGACTACACAGGCTATCATTTGTTGTATTGAGTTAGAAAAATAGGCCCTCAACGCGTTAACGTTCTGCCTGCTCGATAACTGAAACAAAGAAGTTATTCGTTACTGTTTAACTAATTTGGAGGAAATGATTTGTGCACGGACTGCGTGTCTACTTAGTGAGCTATTAAAGTGAATAACGTTTATACTGTTATCGCTAAAACCGCACAGATAGGCCTACCAGCATGTCAATGCACACGAAAAACCTCAAACATTCAAATCATGAGTTAATCACTCGTCACTCAGTTAGAACCCAGGTGTGTATTGTAGTTAATGATATTGTATTGCACTGTTAAAGGTAACATTAAAGGTGATGATTAGCCTGCTCTAAAAACCACCGTGTAGCCTATAATGCGCTCCGTGCGTAAACGTTTTGAAAATTGTGTTGTGTTGTTAAATATACCTATGTTGAACACCACATTAGTCTAAAACGTTCTATAGGCAAAACACTGTGACTGGCTGCGATTATTACATCTATTAACAATGATTATCACTCCATTTATCATAGTCAACATTATAAACGTTTCCAGTTTTTCCTTGCTGTTTTTGTAATGCGTAGAGAGAGACCGGATTGGACGTGTAGTCTAGTGTGTGTAAAGCAGCTACCAATTCGGACCAACAACCCCCCCCCCCTCCACACACACACACACACACACACACACACACACATGAAGAAACGGACTAACTCAATCATACACCCTATAAATATAAGTAACGGCATTAAAAACAGCGATAAGAGGAAGATAATGCCTCTCTCAAGGTAAACAAGGAGCTTCGTGTCGCACTTTATAATAGCCATCCACCAATCAGAAACGGTCGCCGGCCACCTGCAGGAAGTTGCTTGTCCCGTTATCTCCTCCCTTCTCCGCATGCAGCGAGATATGAGGCAACAGCCCCCGACAGTTGGCTGTCAGTTAGTCACTCGAGCCAGTGCCCCATGCACACATAGGCTACACAAAGACACACACACCGATGGCCGCGGGAAGAGGAACGGTGTTCACAGCCCCGACGCTTTCTTTTTGGTTGGTAGAATAGAGCTGGGGGGAATAAGACAGAAACGTCAAAAGACGAAAGTCGAAAGAAAGGAATTTATAGAATGTAATACCAGCGCGTTGTGTCTACGGTAAAAACAGCTTCATTCTCGGTGTTCCCGTACTCACGGTTTAAAGAGGAAGGCTCGGAGGAGGTGGGAGGGACGTTTGCAGTGACCCAGCCAGTCTCTACGATGCAGTCCCAGCACGCGCAACCGTCTCCAACCATGAGCGCTCCTTTTTACGCACCGACGCCTCTCCAACTGACTCACCCGACCCCTTTCTACATCGAGGACATTCTCGGCAGGAATGGACCCATCACCGACTCTCCTATCTCTTCATCATCATCATTATCTTCAACTCCGATGGTCCGCTCGCCAACGCTACCATCTCCAAATTCGTCCTTCACTAGCTTTATTTCGCCGTATCGGACGCCCATTTACGAGCCCACGCCGATCCACCCGGTGCTGTCTCACCACGCCGCGGCGGCACTAACGGCCACATACGCCTCCACCGGAGCTTTCACTAGCTCTATGTACCAGTTCAGTCACCACCGGTCCATGGGGGAGTACCCGCACGCTCTCTTACGGCACGATCCTATCGGTAAGTTGAGCGCAGGCGTGCTGACATCTCTTGGATAACTTAATGTTACGTATTCTGTAGGGACTCTCTTCGTGTTAATAATGACAACAATGCAGGCCTCAACGGCACATGTAAATAAGGTGGATGGTGGATATTTAGATTATCTGGATGGCACGATTTATACCTGTGCGTTAATTGCTGTTGTGCTAAATGAGGACTGTCCTTTCTGAATTGTTTCAAAGGAGTAAGTTCTGCACTGATTTCATACCGGTGTCAGTGACTGTACATAGGCCTACTGTAGAACGACTTACTAAGATGCCTAGCATGCCCTGTCCAGAGCACAGTGCTTTTCTAAATTACCTTCCTGGAAAATTATATTTTTTAGTTTAGTTTTTTAAAATTATAACCCTGGTACAATCTATATAGCCTAAAGCTTTTTAGATGACCAAGAGTTCCCACGAGGGCAAAAAAGTATTTGTCTTCACAAACTTGAAACGAAGAAAAATACATTTTGCATAGTCTGTCACGGTTCGTCACGCACATGGGCCTCAAACTGTCACATGTTTGTGTGAGCTACAAACCTGCACGACAAAGGCAATAGCAATGAAATTTATATAGGCCTATTCCAAATAGATTAATTGTTAATTTTGGTGTTAAAGAAAGATGTAGGCTACAATGTTTATCGATAACCTAAAAGTGTGTACAATGTATCGATATCGATAACCCGAGAAGTGTGAATGTGTGTGTGTGCGTGCGTGTTCCTGTATGTCGGAGTAGTAGATAATAGGCTTTATTCCACCAGGCTGGACGATGTCTTGTCGGGACCTTGACGCGTTTTCCTATTGTTTCCCAAACGTCTAAAGGCTGAGCGGAACGCCTACCAAAACAAATGGAGGCGTAAATCAGTTGTTATTTTGCCGATGTCTGTTTCTCTGCGCTGCCTGTACTGTGAGAGTGCAAATCACTCTTATGTCTTAGTAAAGGCAACGCGCGTGCTTGTGCCAAACGAACCGTGTTTCTCTCACCCCACGCACGGTTGTCTGTTCTGCTGCAACAACGCTGAACAAGCCGACCCTATTCCGTTCATACAGGAAGCCGGGAGGCTCTCGATAGGAGTAAATCTGGTTTCAGAAGCTGTTAAATGTTTTCCTGACTCACCCGGGCCAGACACTTCCTCGGGAGCCCGCTGCACACTGCTGATTATTTTATCGACATCCTCAATACAGACATATTCAGGAAACACTCGGCATCTGATAGCCCGGGATCCGTTTTTCACTTATTGTTGTACTTCCTCTGTCGGCCAGCGAGGATGTGGTGGAGTTGATCTTTATAATCCGGGAAAAAATAATAAATACACAAACCAAAAGAGACACATGTCACATCCTCCAATGTTCGAACAGTGAGCCCATACGTAGAGTCGTATTTTGTAGAATTTGTATAGATTAGATTGTATAGATAGTTTGTATTATGATTAGCTAGGAATAATCTGAAATTGGGGCCCCTCTTTGTCCAAAATATGTGATATTCACATTTGTGAGTTTAAATTCCTTCTTTATACCCCCCCCCCCCCCGTATGTGTGTGTCTGTGTGTGTGTGCGTGTGTGTGAAGGCCACCAAGTACAATCTTACCGCAAAGCAGGAAGCACATGAGCGGATATTTAGCCATAGTTTTAATTCTGTCACGACCTTCCTTAAAAGCGTGCGTGCAGCACGCCCGGACGGGATGTGTTAAGTTATAACCGTCTGTCTGTCAAAGTCATTATTTTTATTGTTTAGATATTATGGGGCAACAACGCATTATATCGTTTCCATCCTTGTATGTTTTAAACAGGAAAGCCGCTACTATGGACTCCGTTCATTCAGAGGCCATTGCATAAAAGAAAAGGAGGGCAGGTTCGCTTCTCCAACGACCAGACAATCGAACTGGAGAAAAAGTTTGAGATGCAAAAGTATCTTTCTCCTCCAGAGAGAAAACGGCTGGCCAAGATGTTACAGCTGAGCGAGAGACAAGTAGGTGCAGCTCCAGTCAGTCAGATTGAACAGTGCCATTTGGTGAGAAAACGAACTCAATGCCATAGAGAGTATATATATGTGTGTGTGTGTGTGTGTGTGTGTGTATGTGTTTGGAGAATGTATGCAGCATGTTGACATTTTTGTTGATCCGTGCAGACACCCTAATTAAAATAACAACCAGTGGGAGACTGTGTCCAAGCCCTTCTTTAAAGCAGTGCAGAACTTAAACACAATGCAGACTGGGTGTAGCCAGTGACCTGAAAAACTGTGATAAAGCAGACTTAAGCCTGTTACACTAGAATTTTATAAAATAAAATAAAAACTAAGAAAAGTGTTATTCAGAATGGGAGATTTCTGTGTCTAAAAACGATCCTGTATTGGTCAATTTATTGATTGAATGGCCATCCAGCCAATCCCTCTGGGTGAAGTTTGGGTCAGCGACTAGAAGAAGAAAGTGTGTGCTTCTACATTCATGGTGTGCTCTGTGCCGTAAAGCTATTCGGTATAGATTAAGTTTCGCGTTTGATGTGTAAATTGGGGAATCATGTATGAAACGATATTGTATTATTTAGCTATCTACTTAGTTATGCAGAATTGGATGCGGCAATGCTGCTGTCTTGCTAAGGGATGTCATCTAAAGTTAGCCAATGATCATATTCAAATAGCTAAACTACAGCATTCCGATGACAAAGCATAAAACTAATGTTTAGTCTCATTTGTTTGATTTTATCTTTGACACCACAATTTACCTACAGAGTCTAAATGATGAAAAAGTTTATAGACTAGTGTACAAAAGAGACATAATAGGACTAGACCCTGTAGACCCTGTTATCATTCCCTTTTTTTTGTGCAACATAATATAACTGCAGGGTCTGTCCTGTTGCTGCCTGTGTTGCAAATATGTAAATTATTATTATCAAAAATCTATTCCCAATTTATGATAAGATTAGGAATAGATTTTTGATGATCATACATACATGTATGATACATGTATGTGTAAATGAATGAATGAAATGAAAGAATTGAATGGCAATTCTTTCACAGGGAGCACCCCCAGACACCCACCGCCGCACACACATTTAAAATGCTGGCTAGCTGCCATAGCCTATTCACTTGAGAAGACTATTACACATTCTAAATAGTAATAGAATATATAGGCATAAAATGAGCATGTAAAAGTAAAATGACGCACATTCGGGGTACGATTTGGGCCTCCAAAAGGGCCTGATTTCGCGTTGCACCTGAATAACATTCATGAAGTTTTTAGCTACTGTAATTACAATTGAAATTAAATTGAAATTAAATTAAGTAATTTAGGTAACTAATTGTAAGTCGCTTTGGATAAAAGCGTCTGCTAAATGCTTTAATGTATATGTAAATGTTACATATACATTTAATATTAGATGTGTGTTTTTTTTTAATAAAATCGAGTTGGAATCTGGGAAAACACAATTTTTTAATATTAATAGGCTTTTTATGTTTGGTTGTTTTTAGGTTAAAACGTGGTTCCAAAACCGAAGAGCAAAGTGGCGTCGACTCAAACAGGTAAGATTAAATAGGCCTACATACAAAAATTACAATGTGTTTGCTATTTTAAAAAGCCATTATTTACAGGTGTAATAGTAATATAATATACATATATTAATAATAGGCCTATACATAGGAATATTAGATTTCTGTAAAATGCAAAATCAATTAAAAATACAAACTTTAACTGTAGCTACGTTACATTAAGTAGCCTACGGTTTAATTAAATGCCAATTCAATTTTCAATGGCCACATTTTATAGGACTACATAACATCCTACTGAACAAAATGTAGAATTATAGGGAAAGAGTCCAAAAGGAGGGACTCCCTCTATGGGACATTATTAGACAGTTTCTTAAACATCTCTGTTATTCCAATAAGGAGAATCCCCAGAGCATCAAGAAGGAAGCGGAGATTGATGGTTCCGTCGCCGAGAATAAACAATTGGAACGGAAAGATGCGTCCTCAGGTCTACCGTGCCAGCTGCAGAGAAACCAGGCCCACGGCCGCGTGCTGTGCTCCACGTCCCCGCGGTCCCGGAGAGAAGTGGACTCTGAGCTTTCAGATGATACAGACCAAGAACTAGATATTGAGGAGGAGGAAGATTTTCCCATCCACAATCAATTCTGATATGACACTACGGAACCGTCGCATGACGCCGTGAGACTCAACACTTATAGGACCTGACAGTATCATGATACGAATTGCTTTTAATCGCAGCTAAATCCTGACCAGTCCATAGACCTACTTGCTATTAAAATTAATAAATCATTGGTGCCACATCACTGGGAAACCGGCCTGCTGATGTAATCATGCACACACACACATTCCACAACCAATCAGAAAATAATCATATTACCAATATTAGTGGAACATGTGTGTGCATGGGTTTTTTACGATTTTTTTTTTCATTTCAATTCAATTCAAACACTTTTTTTTTGTCCCCGAGGGGTAGTTTGCAGTGTCACGTATAGTATAGTCTACATAGGCTAACACGAGATTTAAAATAACAGAGATAAAAATAGTTACAAAATAATAAATTATAGACTACACATTATAATACTAGATAGCCTACTAATAATAGTGCAATGACGTCATGTAAAATACAAATATTTATTCCGAATTAGGTCTATATTTACATGTTCCGAATTGGGAATATTAACATTGGGATAATATTGTCACGAGATGTTCACAATTAAAGGTAATCCTGTTTCTTCTCCTTTTGCATAAACTGACTTTCATTTGGGTTATATATCTCGGATTATTTCTGTAATAATGTATAGCCTCTAATTGCTTGTGTGCGTGTGTCGGTGTAGTAGATGTAGATGACTTGTTGGAATGAGCCTTTAAAGCCTTATAGTGTCCTATATATATCAGACTACCTGATTCCAAGTTTTGTGGGGTGATTGAATAGCCCATTAATGTTGTGGTAATTGTTCTACTTTGATTATGGTTGTTGCTTGTTTTGTATTTTGTAAGTATTTTCATTTAATCTAATAAAACCACACATTCTGATAACTATGACGAACGCTATAGCCTACATAACTGCGATATTCATAACAAATATGGTGATCTCTCTCTTGAAAAAGGATTGTTGCATCTAAATTCCATATTATATTAATTATTTACACACATGAGCGGCTGTTACTGTACCTTAATATAGGGCAGTGTTATAGTTAGCCTTTTCCGCCATATAGCTCCAAGAATAATAGTATTTATTTCACATAAACCAGTTATGTAGCCCACATAACGGAATGCAAAATAAGTCGCAGTGCTAAACAAAATGTAGGCCTTCTACAAATGGCGTTGAAATTGCTCGATATGTAATAAATTGCATTATGCAAGTAACTAAAGAACATATGCCTGCGACTGCACATCTTAGCACTCTCGCCTTTTCCCCCTATATGTTACAGTTATGAATAGGGACAATATATGGCCTGCTTTGCATTTATCTCATATTTCCAACGGATCCAACTTTGGGTATCCACGACATGTAGAAATGGCTCCATATCCACATATTGACTCAATAGCGTTGCAGAAAGGCCTAGGCTACTATTTGTGTATTATTTTGTGAAGGTAGACTACGTGGGCCGATCGGTCTCCTCTAATGTTCGTTTTTTATAGATGATAAATAACTGCACCGTTGCTCCGTGCCTCATAGCAAAACCCATGATAAATCCCCTTTTAGAAAATGAAAAACTCTGATTTGTCAGGATTGGAAATATGTGCTAAAGGCAAGCAGGCCATATCTTAAGCAGGCTGTTAGATAGGGGCCGATGTGACCATTTATGAAAAACAGCAAAACAATGTTCTACAAATCAACAGGTAGGCTACCACAACGGTAAAGAATATTAGTTTTTGATGGTCTTGTTTTTCTGGGCAATCAAAGTTGGCACAAGCAGATACAGATTATTTTAGAATAACGGCCTTTTGGGTGTATCTTATCATTTTTCCCCATGCAAACAGCGCCAGCAGTTCATCAGTAGGCCTAGTTACTTGAGGTTAATGATTTGTACATTAACCCTCAGATCATCCGAGACAAAGAGCAGAAGAAGTGATAAGATTGTGGTGTTCGGATTATTTTTTACAGTAGGCCTATTGATTTAGATTGTGGGGTTAATGAGGTTTTGTTCTTGTTATTTTGAGTTTAAAATTACAGCAATAAGAGTGATTCGAAAAGACTAACAAAAGTAACAATTAGAGTGAACAACAAGTTTGTTTCTGCTGCATTGCAAAAAGCGACCCAACAGCCAGATGTGTTGGTTTCCTTGTAATTTACAGTAGGCCAATTTCAGGGGAAACTGTGTAGGCTCCTGTGTAGGCTAACTCAGATAATCATTGTGGTCACTCGCTTGAGTTGAACGGCCTTACTCATACAAAAGCATTCCAAAACCAACAATATGTTCATTGATTTAAGCCTCTGTATTGTGTAATGGTTCACAAATTGTGCCGAGTAAAATCAACATTTAAAATAGCACACGGTTGGTGGGTGAAATGTTCAATGGTTCCGAAGTGCCTCGTCTTTCCGGACAATTCAAACAGGGTTCACAACATCACGGCTCGTGGTAGTCTTTCAATTGGATTGGATTGAACTACCATTAGGCTGTACACAGTTACTGTAGGCCTATAGGTAGTCTACCCTTCGAAAAACACTTGATAAAACTACCAGTTTTACAGAGGTGTCATGATTGTTACGGGTAGCATTTAACCAAATGCCAAAACATTAAAAAAGTTAAATATTTGGTTATTTGTCAAAAATGAATAAATAAATAAAATATTTGTGTTAGTATAAGGACTTGTAGGTTATCTGCTTTTTGACTGTATACAATTATAGATTTTTCACTGTAAGTAGCCTATAGTAGGTCTACAGTATACTAAGATTAATTAACATAATTTAGGTGTGTGTGTAGCCGCTGCGTTGGGGCATGGGTTATAATTGAGTAACAGAGGAATGTGTTGTGTGTTGACCTTGGCCAAATGGACAGCATTATCTGTCCTTGCCCACTGAGCAGACGCATTAATGAGAGAGAACACAGTCCATCGATCCAGCACGGGGTTGAGGGGGGGAGGGGGGGGGGGGGGTGCACTATTAAACAAGACATTTGTTAACGTTTATAGACGGATTTAAAATAATGTGATAGGCTATAGCTGTAAATAGTAATAAATAGTTGTAGGGACTATTATTAATATTATTTTTTATCTAGTTATGTTACACATTTATGAATCAATATTCAGAGTTACTAATTTTCTTGACTTATATACTTATATATTCTTGCGAAATAAATATGATTGTGATTCTATATGAGAGACAGCAGAGCTTCTAGCATGAGACATTTAAGCAGATAAACCCTATTAGTGCCCCTACAAGCAGGGCCTAGCTACAAATCTTTGACTAACAGACTATAATTGTCCGTCATCTACCAGGGCAGAAGAATTAAGAGTTAAATTGTCTAAGCCCTGATTTGTGTTGAAAGACAGCAAACAATGTCTCACCTGTTTTGGTGGGGCTGCAGTGAAGCAAACACACTTTGTGAAGACCCTTAATTATGAAAGGGCCACACTAAAGCCAAACTAATTGCAACGAAAGAGTTCGATGTAACAATTTTGACATTTTGTATTTTTATATCAGTGTCCGTTTTAGAGCTATGCTTTAAGCAGTTTTCTGTGGTAAATGTAAAATGTTGATGGAAAAACATGTAAAATAAAAGACAATATGTAAAGTTTATTTCTATAGCCCTTAATAACATTACAGTCTCAAAGGGCTGAACCCATCAAATCAGAGAACCCCTATACCTTATCCTCCAACCAGACACCCCCAATAGGTCTACTGTATCCTCCAATTTTACATTACTATACTGTATCCTCCAATAAGACACCCCATATACCTTATCCTCCAATCAAACACCTCCTATACCTTATCTTTCAATAGGCATGTTCCGGCAATGGGTAGTGGGCAGCAACATTTGCACACATATACAACAATATACAGTATTCCAAAAATATATCACACATCAAGCAAAAGCACAATATAATAACGGAACAGTATAAATATGATGTCTGGAGGGGATCTTTAAAGCAGCCTCTTATCTGCTGAAGAAACAATGTCAACAGTGCGGTCTGGAGTCCCAGAGACCTCTTCTTGCGGCTGAAATAGATTTGCATGGAAACATTAATCCAAGACACAAAGCTTCAGGAAGGCCATTTGAAGCAAAGGAAAACAAGTGAAGCTGTGACAGGGAGAGTCATTCCTCCAGCTACTAAGGAGATATCACTCACCGAATCCTGTGTGCAGCCAAGTGTGCTATTTACTTTTCAATTAGCCCATATCCAAATGGAAGATAGGGACGTTTTAAAAGTATTCAGATGCCAGTTAAAGGACTACAGGATTTTCTGCCTGACCATCCAATTTAGATAGAGTCCATCTTAACGATTAACTGGTCAAACATGCTCTGACACACACAGATAATTAATACTTATGGCCTTAATGTGGCAAACATCCGCCTCAATTAAGGCACTATTTGGGGAACAACTGACTTTTTAGAGACAATATAAAAGGATATCTTTCAAGGCCAGGAGAGAATGTGTGGAAAAGACATACGGTTGAATTTTCCATTGTGATAAGGTAATAACAGGATGAAGTAATTTCGAATACAGCACAACACAAACATGAAACACATAATATATCCAGTTTAAATACAAAATGAAACAAATATGCGTGTATACATAATCTATATAGTAGACATGTCTACTAAATCTACTAAAATAGAGAAAATGCTGACAAGCAATGAATATATTTCCTACTCTAATGAATTAATGAGTAAGTGAAAAGCTGCCAAGAAGCAGAAAAGTCACATGTTATCAATACAGATAAACATATAAATACTGTCAGGGCTTGGTGGGGGAACTCGGATGCAGAACAGTACACACGCACACAGGCTGGAGTGAGTTTAACTGGTTTATTGACAAGAGGGAGTGGGTAGATAGGGGGCGCAGGTGATGGCCGTCGACCCTGGGCCATCGTGGCTCGACAAAGTTCCAACAAGGAGCAGGCAGAGCAGCGGAACGAAGGTACCAGTGGGCAAAGCAGTGAGGCGAGTACAGGAACAGACTGCGGGGAAACGGAGAGAAAACGTTAGGGAAGCACGGGATGTTTCGGGTAAGTATTATTTCCATAATAAAGCGAGATCAAAAAATCTGGCCGTAACGCAGAGCTTTTGTAGCTTGGGTTGATTGGAATTGGCCACAGCTAAGTCTCGTTACGCTCCAATCCTGCAAAGCGCACACCCACTCCTCCGCACCAACACCCAGAGAGAGAGAGAGAGAGAGAGAGAGAGAGAGAGAGAGAGAGAGAGAGAGACACACCGACTCGTGACAAATACAACTTTGGGATTCATAAGAATACTGTGTACATCTCATAAACACACTACACTAGTTATGTTTGTTAGTATGTCATATACAACAGTACAGCGCTTGCAGACAATGCAAGGCTTGGAGGCCTACCTGAAACAACCCACTAGAGACAACAAAGCATACCGCTATGATTTTCAACATTTATTCTTGTTTCCAATTATCTTCTCACTTAATATAAAGAGAGCATTGTTGCGCATGTAGTGAGTTATGGAATGTATAATGTCTGGATCATAAATAGCGCAAAAATTAACACAGCGTGGTGTCCAAATTGACACACATGAATGTTTTTTCTCCCACAAACTAATATACGCAGAGGATATGAGTGAGTTCTATATTGTATGTGTGCATAAGAACATCACAGGTTGTGTTATTTCAACACTATTTAAAGAGTGAACGGTCATAAATAGAAGTGCTTATCAGGGCCTCATACAGACAAACAGAGGTAAATTACCCAGTTTAAAAGCTCTTATCGATCTTCTATGTGTTCTTTTATGGCTTGTCCTCATGCTGTTGTTGTGATCACTGGGCATTGATTTGCTGCTTGTTTAAACACAGAGTCACTGCTTGTTAAACTACAGGAGAAAGAGAGCATGTGTGTGTGTGTGTGTTGCATGTGTGTGTGTGTGTGTGTGTTGCATGTGTGTGTGGGGGTCTAGTAGGAAGCAGGATATGGTGATAATCACAGATCAATAAGAGGCACTGTTTGACTGTCTGTGCAATGCCCTGTTATGGGAGTTTGACACAAAGAACAATTTAGACAATTTAGTCAGTTTTCCCTGGACATCAAATAAATGTCTTAAAGCGATACTAAAGTTTTGTTAAACACTTCTGTAGCTTCTTCTGCACTTCTGTAGATATTAAGGAGCAGGTACGGCTTAGGCATTTTGCTCAAGGATTCTTACAGGTAGGCCAGGCTTGTTTGGGATTGAACCCACAACCTTTAGGGTGTGAGTCAACCTAACCCTAACCACTAGGCTATCCTGCCCCTTTACTGGTATTGTGTAATCTACTGTCTCTACTGGTAGTGTGTATCCTACTGTCTCTACTGGTAGTATGTATTCTACTGTCTCAACTGGTAGTGTGTATCCTACTGTCTCTGCTGGTAGTGTGTATTGTAAATTACTACAGTGTTTATCCAAGTACTTCTCGTCCTTTGTTCATCAGCACTGAAGGCAACAAGCAGTGAATGAGAATACAACAAAGTCAACAAAGTTGCATATAAAAACCCAAAACATAAAAACGTGTTTCAGTGTGTTGCCACTCAATTAGCTTCTTTCTCCTCTTTGTTTAGATTTAACCAACAGTTCAACTGTCTTTTCCTCTAATTAAACCAGCGTCACAGTCAATATACTGGCATGTGCTTGTAGCGTCGTAGGGGACACACTGTGCATTAACCTGTCAGACGCTATTCGTCTGAAGTATACTGTGGGCTTTGCAGTGGCTCCAGCCTGTAGCCCCTGACCCCCAGGTGGTCGGTCAAGTGCTTGTCTGTGTGTTTAACCTTGGGTTACTGGAGCAGAACCAGGTAACTGGGATACCATTCAGCTAATAGAATACTTGTACTTATGCGATTGTGATGTAAAATGTACTTGTATTAGGATGTTTTGGATATAAGTATCTGCTATATATCTATCTATCTATCTATATAATTCTTGTTATATGAGTTTATGAGAAATAAAAGGCCTAATGTGTTTTACCTAAAAGGTATTTTGTTTTGTTCTGAGTCATTTATATTGGGGGCAGAACATTTTAAGCCCTGCATCCACTACTTTCAATTGTTTCTCAAAAACAAACTTTGAATGTGTCTGCTGGTTGAAGTGTTTCCTGGTAATATGTTTCCTAAGCCATATTTATCTTATGTCGGTCTGCGATGCTTTAACCAGCATACAGACAATGAGTTGAGATACAATAAATCCAACGATGTATCTACTGCAACTTCTTCCAAACTACAGATATATCTCTAATATGTGTAACCCCTTCACCATAGGCTCTTGATAAGGAATACGTTATGTGATACTCAATAAAGCCACTTTAAACTCCAATTCTTGGTAACAAATTGAAAGAAACATCTCATTGTATAATTAAACATGTCTAGGGTAACCTAATGCTCTCATCTCTTTAAACAAATGAAAGGCTAATGGAATAGGCTTACTGGTAATCTTAATAACCCAACATAAGGTCACTAGAGCAATATATTAATCTATTCAACTATACTTTCTATTAACTGAATGCAGAAATTCCACATATAAACATACAGAAAACCTGAATATGAAAAATATAATAAACCGAAAGACCAAGATAATTTTACCTTTATTCTATTAACCTGACTGCACATTTTGTTTGAGTTTGTTCTTCAAGCAGGCTTGCATTAAAGATTGTCGGTGCACTTAACGTTGGAGCTCATGAATTAACAGAATGAAGGTACCTCCACTTGTAGAATCTGGACAACTCCTTCCAGGTGTGTGGCGATCACCCATGCAAATCTTGCACTATTGCAAATCAGGATATTACTATGTAGCAGGGGAGAGGATGTTCACCTGGTTTCCGGGTAGAGATTCACTTAATGAAATACGGCTTTGATGATGCAAAGACACCTGCACGTAAAAAGAAGTTAATAAATATATCTTGTCTAAATGTCTGATTATAAAGGATTATAAGGTACACACAGCCAATTAATCTGTGGTTTCAGGAGTCCATTGTTGTACTTATGTTTCCAGTCTTAATGTTATTGGTCTGAGCAGAGAAATGGAGAACAATGGCATGTTCATTTTTTTGGTTTCCTCTCTTTCGGGTGGCAATAGAGACAGGAAATTGGCAGAAAAACAAAGACAGGAAATTGCTTTAATTGCTGTAGGAATGTTGGAGAAATAAGAAGGAGAGAAGGACACATAGAGAGGAAGAGAGAGTTATAAAATGTTGACATATATAGAGAAGACTTGATTTATGAGGTCAGTGGCTGGCCTGGATTTTAGACGTCTAAATCTGATGTGGAGTGCTGTTGGACGTTTACATTCTATCTGTTGTACATGACTCATAATGATAGATGTGAGTTTAGGGTTAGGATTAGTAAGTAATAGGAATAATACTTTGTTCCTGTTTAGCCAGACAGACTGCAAAATAGAGGAGCGAGGGAAGAGGAAAGAGAACAGACAGTGGTCATGTCATTCAAGGTGGATTTTATTTGCAATACAATAAGCTCTGTGTAAGTACCTACTCTGCTGAAGGGCTCCTAATCATTCCCAACTCTAGGAGTACTTAAGTTAAATGTTTTCCGAAGAGGGCAAGCCTAATTTAAGCAAAGCTTGCATTAGGACATCCGTTTAAGAAGATACATTAACATGGTCATATATTAGTAATGCAGAATTTGGAAAATAATGAACACCTTCCAGTAGCGGTTTTTGGCACGGGCGAACCGGGCCGCTGCCCGGGGCGACATTTTTTCATGGGGGGTGGAACGAGCATTTGAAAAAAATACAAATCTATCATTTCACTGTAGAACCTCCACTGACACCTTCAGTCATATGAATCTGTTTACAAACACTCCAGTCAGTTTAATCATTTTGTCAAATGTACCCACAATCCATTTAGCTACCACTCATTTTAAAAGAATAAGGAGTTAATTATTGTTGTTAGTCCATTTTGAGGGCCAATTCTTTCAGAAAACAGCCTTTCTGTTCCTGTGAGATTTTTGTCAGTGTTATCTCAGGCAGCAAGGCTGACAGGAAGTGCTGTTTGATCACTTCCTGCTGGATCACATTGCCACTGATAAAAGAAGAGAGAGGATAGAAAGAAACAGAATGAAAGGCATATAGAAGCAGATTAGACATGACAGAAAGAGGTGGTGGGGATGGAGTTGAGAGGCCTGACAGTCTGGGGGAAGAAGCTCTCTTCCTCAGGAAGTGGAACCGCTGCCGTGTTGGTGGTCCCAGTTAGTCAGCGATGTTCACGCCAAGGAACTTGGTGCTGCTGACATTCTCAATGGTGTAGCCGCTGAGCTTCAGGGGGAGGTGGTCTGGTTGTGCTCTTCTCTCTATGTCCACCTCTTTTGGTCATATTTGGTATATTCGGTAGTATTCCGCTTTACATTTTCTTCATTAATTTCACAGATCCCAGATCCCAGTTTGAGATCAGATGGCTGATCTGGAAAAGCCTTGGTAATAACTGATCAGGAAAGGCAAATTCAGAAACTTTACATTAATTACATTGTTCTTATGTATTCCTAGAATTCATGGATTGCGGGTGCTTTGCAATCAAAAGTGAACATTTCTTGTTTAGGTCTGATTTTTTTTATATCCCATTGTTGACCACAAAATGCAATGTAAAACACTCAAAAATGCAGAGAAATAATACATAAAACTCATGAAGTCTATGCTTATACATACTTTGTGCTGAAGGCATTCATCAGCATGCTAGAGAGCTCTCAAGTGCAGGGGATGTTTAGCACTGACTGCATTTGTTGCCCTGTTTAAAAACTAGCTGTACACATTTGTGTGCTGCAGCATGGCTGTGTGTGTGTGTGTGTGTGTGTGTGCATGCAGTCTTTCACTTCCCTATTCTAAATGAACATTGAGCCCATTTCTCAACAATGACTGATAGCTCATATAGAAATGTGCACACACACAAATGTGTGTTGAGATTTTTAAGGAAACTTTACAGATATAACACAAGACAATGGCCAATAGACATGCAATGTATTTAACATAAACAGCCACAAAGCAGAATACAGTATTATACAGTGCAGCCTCTTATTGAATTAATCGAGCCCCATTATTTCACTCGGCTGCAGAAAAAATAGAAAAAGGCTTGTGCATTCTGATAGAATGGTGGTGTGGCTTTTTCTAAAAGCTGTTTCTCTCTACTTGGATTCCATAATGACTGAGGTTCACTATTCTGCATGCTGCCTAATGAGAGGGGTTGAAAGTGTCAGGGCAGGGCATTTCTATATGTAGTGTAAACATCTCAGAATTAGTGTATTGTCTTTTAAATTTACATTTACAGCATTTAGCAGATGCTTTTATCCAAAGTGACTTACAATTAGTATATTTGTCAATAGCTGAAGAGGTCATACACCAGTTATTGTAAGCAAACAACATTTAGAATAGAATGTTAGAATGACAGCAGTATGCCATCTGAGCTAACTAAGCTATACATTTTACAACATGCATTATCTATTAACATATCATTCAATCCCAAAATAATTGCTAAGAGCCTAAATACCAGCAAAGTGCTTAATTTTCTAAGAGCTGCTCTAACATAGAGCAGGAGAGAGAAGGATTAAAAAAAAATAAAGGATAGAGACGGAAGATAAAGAATTGTCTTAGAGAACTTCAATTAGTGGGAGTGTTATGAGGTGGAGAGGTCAGTGGCCGAGGTACCGAGGTGGATTCTGAAGAGGTGGGTCTTACCATGAAATCCCTGAGAGAGGGAAGAAGGCCGAAATGAAGTTAAGCATTGCAGACAGCAAGACAGTCTTTACACATCTCATCTTCTCTGTAAAGAGACCCCACTTAAAGGAGACACCGCTGTGTGTGTTTATGTGGTGGATTTGGGCTGGGTAAACTAGACAATATGAGTGCCACTTGAAAACCCTCAGAGATCTTTGCCTTGCTGAGAAGTGTTACCTTTCAGAGGAGATAGACACACAGAGAGTGGAGCCCTTTTTATACAGAGATGCCTCAATAATGCCGTTAAGAAGACCCCTCATTATGCCACATTCGCTTGTTTATACTGAACCAAACAGAGGTAGCATATCGCCACCCCAGTGTGTCCTTTTACATAGCAATCATGCATTCCAGAACCAGAGGTGTGACGTGTAACACAACACACCCCTAGAATACCGGTGTTGCTTTCAACAATGGCGGGTGAACTGTGTGTTGAGGTGCTTTTGCTAGCCATGCACATTTACAATGCGGGACTCTTGCGAACAACGTGTTTGTGTGATCAGAAATACTGGTTACTGGTTGGAGGAGAAATTGAAGATAAATGGGAAGCGATTCGAGGCAGAAAAGTGTGCAGACCTAGACCTAGACGCTTGAGACATTTGGTTCTTCTATTAGTAAATTCTCGCTGGTCTCGGAATGTGGTCCCCCCCCTGTTCCCCCTTAATGTGCCTTTTACACAGACATCATTCTGGCTCTGTGACTACCTCCGCTGCTGGCACAGAGGCGAAACAACAATGAGCCCTCATTATGTATGATATGGTATGAAGGCACAATATTCCCTCCTTGAAAACGCTGTGCTTCTAGCCCTTCTAGAGAGAGAAAGAGAGAGAGAGAGACTGCAGTTTTGTACATAATCTTCAAATTTAAAAATCTCTTAGACAAAATAATTTCACTTAATTGACATAATTTAAGCATATATCCTGTCTAAAAACGAGACCACGCTACCATCGCATTATAAAAAAAATTGTTCACCTCACCACAGACGGATCATTTCATGTTATTCAGAAAACACAGTTTGAAATTCTGTTTTGGGTTCTACATAAAAAAGTGTTAATGTGGAAACTGGGTTGGGAAAATACTATTTTTTTCAAGCAAAAGACAGAAAGTTCATCCAATAGCTTGCACATGTTTTCTATGGCTCCCTCTGCAGGTTAAAGTGAGTCAAGACAGTTTGGAAAAATGTTAGCTAGAGAGCTACACATATGTAGCATCTGCACTTTGACTTAATCTCATACCCCTGTCTTCGTCTATACCTTCATGCAGACACTGTTTGCTTCCAACTGTCTTAGCCACACATATTTAACCACAGATGATCTCTATTACATGAATTAAGTTAACCCCTTTTTAAAGGCCAGCAGTCTGCCACTTGCAGACACAATTGATCACAGAGCCAGGGGCCGGGGGGGGGCGGGCCGGGGCGCGCGCGGGGGGGGGGGTGGCGGGGGGGGGGGGGGGGTGGGGGGGCGTGGGGGGGGGGGTGGGGGGGGGGGGGGGGGGGGGTGGGG
>JAOEHI010000011.1:3259159-3273737 GCA_025447815.1 Percopsis transmontana
ATTGTTTACAGTATATTAATAAAGAAAACACCCAGGGTCCCATGTATGCTGAGCTTTTTCCATTCAGCACATACGGTGATAGAAACGTTAACCATTTATTTAAAATACTTGAAATCAGTGGCCTTAAGCAATAGAACATACAGGACATTTGCCAGTGTAAATAATCAGTACAGTGCAGAGAGACATTCTTTTTTCACAGCATGCTCAACATATTAAAACAAAATTTTAAAGATTTTAATTTAGGTCAATGTACTACTTACGGGTCAGGTCGGCAACACGGTTAAACACAACAATGGAGCAGACATACCTGTGCGAGAGGTTAATAGAATTTTGAGATTGGCCTCAAATATGTATAGACATTAAATCAGCCGAGTTTGCTTGTTCATACTGAACCCCAGTGTGTCCTTTTACATAGGCATTCCGATACCACACAGCAAACAGTGTGACGCGAAACACAGCGCTGGCGGAGAAGGGTCTGTCTCGCGGATTAGAAATGCCTAACTAGAATGTTGTGTTGATTAGTTACGTCAGCATCGCTCGTTGATAAGAGACTGACGCTAACCGGCATGTGGCATAGCCTATATATGTCTATGGCCAGTGGTGAAATGACACGCTGAATATGAATGAACATGATCGTGACGTTAAAAATATTGTGTCAGTCTCTTTCTGACACTATTGTGTCAATACCCTATAGCGGCCGCCGACAGCCTCATAGAATTCTACTGTAGCGGCCAATTTTTAAAGACACATCTGCCTACTTCCATCATGAAATAATACCGTGCTTGCGAATACATGACTCTGGTGACCATCTTCATCAAAACGTCACACCCCTGTTCCGCCATGCCGGCTGTCCGTTTTCGTTCGGGCTCTGTGATTACCTCCGCCGCCAGTGTAATACTGAATTCTGTTACTGCAGAGGTCACTGTTGCACATTTAAACGCTTATTGCTAACGCTTCTTATTCAATTTCATATGCTGCAGTAATCAAAAAACGTCTGTTTCTAAAATGTAATTTAAAAAAATGATTTAAAGTACATACATACCTCATCTGGGCATTATGACAAAAGCAACCACAGTTTGAGCACTCACAGAGGGGCTCATAACAACAGGAAAGATCCCCACCATGTTATTGCTTTGTTCCCCAATCATTAACAATCAGCGTTTAAATGTGCAACCTTTGTGGTCACATAATTTGTTGTGTAAAAAGGGCTAGTCATTGGTATAAGTGAGAGACATCTGAAGAGAATACTTACTGTAGCACAAGGGGGCACACTAGTTGCAAAACATACTCTGACCTGGTGGTCCTGGTTGCACAGAAATTTCTCTGAGATTTTTTATTTATTTATTTTTTTTAAACTATTTTTTCGCAGAAACCAGGACTGCCAGGTCAAAGTATGCTTTGTGACGAGTGTGTCCCCTTGCCAGGGGCACCGCTAGAAATGTTGGGCCCTATGAAAGAATATACAGACCCATTTCTTTTCCCTTCCATGTCCCTTCCGGGGCTCCGTAGTATTATAACTAAATCCTCTTATTGCCTTCTTGAGTATATTGTTGAGTAGTTGAGCACAACCCACTCAACAGTAGTGTTATTCGTAAAATAGCAGGAGAGGGAATTATTTAAAATTCCCCCACTGGGAGGGCCCATTAAAAGAGCTGTTTGTTTTCCAAATTAATGGATGCTTTTAGGCTGCAGAGCTGCTGTTGTTTCATGCCCTCCATTTATATCACCAGCGTGTCTTTAAGTACTGGCTACAGTTTGAGCTCAGCCATTTATTTTTGTTGGTGTATTGGCAGTTCGAAGCTATCAAAAACACATTTTAATGAGTTAAAACACATTTTGTATCTGTTAAAACAGTGGCCTATGTAAATATGTTCTAATTATCTTTTTTTGGTTGACACCAGAGAGTAAATAATATTTGCCAAAGATTTGTTGATTAACATAAATGATACAAATACTGTGAACTTTCCAGCTCATTATTCAAACTCAACAGCTTCCAGTGGTTAACCTCGTACTTTAAATCAATACATTAAGATAGATTTGGAGATTTCTTTGTGTGCTTTCAGAAGCTGCGTAACTGTTAAGACAAACTGCTCCACTATAGATATGCCAACTGGAGAGAAATCATGGGAGAGAGATATTAAGAAAGAGTTCTAAACATGCACAACAAAGTAGATTAGCATTAATTTCCACCTCCACTAACAAGCTGCTTTTTCATACTTCATGCACAATTGAGCACATAACAATTCATTGTGTGGTATATATAAATGTGTCATTTTTATTTAAAGAATATCAGCACTGTCAATGTGATTCCGATTATAACAAAATGCCATTGTGCTCAGAAGTCAATGCTGGAGCCAAACACAAATGTGTTTAAGTTGTTTGTTGGAAAGTTGTTTGTGTTAATCTAAGGAAGGGCAGATCTGTACTTTGTTGAAATGCATACAAAAGCTACTGTAGCATATGCTATCAAGGTCCCAGCTGCGCTCAATATGGTTAGTCATGCCCAGGATCTTTCTATACCCAGAGTCCTTTACCCCTCTGTGACCTGGTGGCCTCAAGTCTACCTTTGTTTCGACAAGCACCCCCTCAAATATCTAATGCAACTATGCCTCATTAAAAATATATATATTATTATTCTTCTCCATTGTATGGTATATCAAATCCAAATGTTTGACGCTTTACAACAAACGGTTTCAGTTTGGCTCCAACATTGTGTTTCGCAGACGTCGAATACTCACTGGCCAAGTTTGATTTCATGGTGCACATGCTATACAATTGCCACGACCAGTTGGTTTCCAGTTGGCCACCTCAATTCTCATTGGCTTGCTGAAACATTAACACCTTAAAGGCCACAGTAGCCATGCTGAGAGTAAACATAAACTAAAGGCCACAGCAAACTCAAAGACCGTGCATGGACCACCAACCTGAGACAGTCTGAGAAACTGGCCTCTCGCCAATCTCAGCCTCTGTGTCCCTCCTCTCTCTCCATACCTCCTCCTCTCCCTCTCTACCTCTCTCCTCTACCACCACTGCTTCCTACTCCTCTTATAGGACAAGGAGGTGAATCTGGAGCAGGTGCATCGGCGTATGAACAGTCTTTTGGACGAGGACTTGGTCCACAAGCAGATCCCCGGCCCCTCTATCGAGATCTCTGCGCTGGACATCGGCAGCATGCAGCCCAGCCAGGCTTCGCTGGTGCCAGGGGCGGAGTCCGTACGGGACTACCCGTCCTCGGGCCTCTCTGTGACCACCTTCCTCCCCGGGGAGGGGGGCCCTCCTCCGCCCCATCCTCACCATGGGGGGACCCTGGGCAGGACACTAGCCCCCTCCCAGGGCCCTGGCAGCACCACACTGCCCCCGCACCATCCTCTCAGCAGCTCCACCCTCAGCGCCACCATGCAGTGCAAACACAGGGCTCCCAACGGGGGCCTGTTCCGGCAGAGCCCCGGCAAGACTCCCATGCCAATGTCCTACCAGGCAGTCTCCGCAGGACCCATACCCGAAGCCATTGATCCCACCCACAGTACGTCCATATGATATGGGGGGAGTCCTACTCGCTGACAGTGACCTGGCCTCTGCTTGTGTGGTAGAGGGGGGTCTAAAGAAGGAAATGGTTTGAAAAAAAAGAGTATGTGTATAAAATAGAGATTTTTATTACCTGTTCACAACTATCAGTGTTGCTAAGGGGAGGAGGTGTAATTTTTGTCCTGTATATATTTGTAAATAGCGAGAGAAACGAAGTGAGGTTAAAGTGTATTTTGAATATTCTCAATTTTTGAAGTTGAGCTATAAAAACGAACAAAACAACACTAAAAAAAAAATACATATACAGTACGTTGATGAAAAATTATGACTGTTTGAATGGCTTTGTAAATTTTGTTCAATAGAAAAATAACGATGCGAAATTCATTGTGATTGTTTTCTAAGTGCCGAAATTAAACGATGTCTCTCCACAACTCATTGACGTAGACTGGATGTGAAGCACTTAGGGTTGGGTACCGAACTCTGTACTTTTAAGGGTACCGACTGAATGGGTAGTCAGTACTACAGAGTACCGATTCACGTAAAATCAATTGGTGCCAAATTTCAGGCTGATCTGGGTGAAAGAGTAGAGAGAAAGAGAGAGAGTGAGACTACGAGAGTGAGACTACGAGAGTGAGACTACGAGAGTGAGACTACGAGAGTGAGACTACGAGAGTGAGACTACGTCACCGCTGCAGAATCTTCAATGTTCAACACAGTCAGGGCAATGGCGAGCAGTAAGCGGCCCCGAGTGTGGTTACGCTGTTCAACACATGACGCAGACAACGACCGCTGCAATATTTGCGATGCGAAATGCAAAGCTGGCCATGGCAACACATCTAACCTGAGGAGACACCCAG
Source organism: Percopsis transmontana (assembly GCA_025447815.1). NCBI lineage: Eukaryota > Metazoa > Chordata > Actinopteri > Percopsiformes > Percopsidae > Percopsis > Percopsis transmontana. The sequence continues at coordinate 3,263,542 of JAOEHI010000011.1, forward strand.
TCAAACACAAAACATGTCTAAAAGCTGAAGAGTGTACAGTACCGTATTTGATAGCCTGAAGGTCAAGTCCCCTGGAGCAGCTGCCGCTAAAGTTTGCAGCAAGCCTGCAGCCAGCGCCAAATAGGTTTTGTTTTTATTCTTGTAAAGTAGCCTACCGAAAATGTGAACGGTACCCAATCCTAATAGCGACAGCTACTGTTATGCACCTCTGTACTATCTTCTGTACAAAAAAACATCATGTTGAGGATTGTTTTTGTTTGTGTCACTTGATTTATTTCCTATACAGTCCTAATTGGTTTTCTTAACGATTCAACAATGTAAAAACTACAGTCGTCGTTTTGTCCTGAGTTCTTAACAGTCTCATTAGTGGCCGTTTCGCAGCACTGCTTATTTTACATCAATGTAGTCCAAGTATGCTCTCAGAGCCCGTACATGCAGAGAGGTCGCTGTTGCAACTTGTCGCGTCGTGTCCATACAGGTTTATGTGTCTAACTTTCAGAATTAAGAAGGAAAGCCAGAGAGAGGAAGGAGAACGTAGAAAGGGCGCCAGATATGCAAGAGCATTAAGGAGAGACAAGGAAGAATGATGCCCAGTTGAGGATGGTGGTTGGTCCGTGGTGGATAAACCTAGAAATAAATGTTATTTTTTACATTGAAAAAAAAAAGGCATTTTAGAAAACAAAACGCATTATCAAATATATAAAATGTCCTAATTTTTATACTGGAAGATTTAATGTAAAAATATGTATACAGGTGTGTCTCCTTGCAAAGCAGCGCAGTTATTTTAATAAGCAAACAAAATATGTTAGCATCATTCTCCTGTCGAGAACCATTAACACCTGGAATATAACACGAGCTTATTATCCAACGGTAAACACATTCTCAAAATGTTTTAATGTGCCATACCTCAATATGTTGTAATATAAAATTAAAACTGTTTGTAACATGATTACTTTTTTCAATGGCATTTGGATAAAAAAAATATTCTTGAGGATCAATGGAAATTCTGCATTTGGAGAAGCGCAAAACAAATTTCCACTTTGATGTCATAAGTGCGATTAACACGACATTATGGCCCTTGTTAGTCTTGACCTATTTTATTTTACTTCAAATGGAAACGTCTACATTCATATAAGTGAGCAAACCGGTCCAGCCTTTAAAGGGTCTTGGGTGCCCTCAACTAGAAATTTGTTCAGCAGATCTTAGTTAGTCTGAACAATTTAAACTTGAATCCATTTCTCGATAACTGTGCTCAAGTGATTTGTAGAAGTCATTGTCCGCTTGAGACACAAAGTGGGCATTTGAAATGTTATTGTGACTTGAAAAAAATCTACGTTTTGTCTGTATTCAATTTAACGAAGAAAATCACAAAACACGCCAGGGCAAACATGCTCTACTATATAGTAAGTGGGGTTTCTTTACAGTTAGTTTCTTACAGTACATATATTATTTTAGTCTAGATAAAGCCAGGGAGAGGCAAAAAAAAGCCAACAGCAGAGAGTTTGTTTTACTTCTAGTCTGGCACAACTCTCATCTAAACAAATGACATTTTTTTCAGGTTTGTTTTCTTGTAACTGCTTACGTGAATTCTAGTTCCATAACCTTCTGCGCAGACTAGCACACAGCGGGAACCCTGAAGTTTTGTACTGCCTGACAAACAGGAAGTGTACAAGAAGTCTTATTGTTGTTACTGAAATACTGAAATTGTGTCATCTCTCGACATTAAAGCTACCATTCCCTAAAGCCCTGAAAAGATTTTTAAAAATAAAATCTGTCATAGCATATAGTCTGTAACAGTACATCTAAGGGAGACTCTTATTTTATTTATGAATATGCTGCTTGGAGTTTCTTAATCTTTAATAAAGAAATATGGTTTACAAGTCGTTGGTGATGTTTCTGATTTAAAAGTGATGGCAGTACATGATGTTTTATTATTTCAAAGGTTTGTTTTCATAGTGCGGTTGTGTGTACAGGAAGTGTACACTTTTTGATTCTGTGGTTAGAGCTACTAAGGTGCTCTCAGGGAAATGGATCATCTCAAAGTCATTTTGTCAAGTTAAGGTTACAGTATTAAGATTTAAGGGTCAATACCAAAATACATATTACAACTGGACAAACAGGGCTGTAGTTCCCCGCACAAGGACAGCTGAACGTGACATGTCCTTTAACATGACACATTTAGATACCGGATAGATGACTATAGCTGAATGTTAGCCGAACCAAGTGGCACAGCTTTGGATTTCAGCTGCAAATTTGTTTTTTGGCCCAAACAATTTTCTTAGATTATAATAAGGATATAGAAAAGGGCTAATTAGCCTGTGTAATAGTTAGAAAAGTGTTCCAGAGAGATCACCAAGATCCTTTGTACAACCCTAAATAAGAAAAATAATAATAACAAGGCTTCCCATTTACCAAGAACAGAAAACACAACAGTATTAGCCTTATTGAATGAAGTATCTGGTAGTGGCGGCCCTAATACCGTTTAGTAGAATATAATCATATATTCTATCTCGGAGCTAAAAATAAAAATCCAATCATTTGACTGTTGATCATGGTTTCTACGATATACTGACAAGCCCTTTCACACACCGCAAAGAGTGTACCCTAATCAGAGACCACTCCAGCAACGTCTAATAAATCCAGGACTATCCTGAGAACTCAGACGTAATCTTATCTTGTATTATTTAAGGCATGGACAGAGAATAGGCCCATGGTCTCAAGAATGTCTCAACAGCGAAGGACATTCCAGCAATGAACAGGTCGAGATTTTGACGTGGCACTTCACATGCCACTTGCACCGCTCTTGTTGTCATTTATGGAAGGCGGGGGGGGGTTCTGAGGATGCACTTGAGGAGAATTTAAACCGACGCACCAGGAGAAGCAGAATGTTAGGTAGGTAGAATACATCAGGGAACACGTTTTACATTTTCCTGAGGGTGGCGGTGTAACAACTCAACATCAGTTAAGGGGGTTGGGGGGCAAATCCCCATGATAGCTCTCTGGCTGGCTTCTGGAAGGAAAGATGGGCGATTACCTTGCCTGCTGGAACACAAGCTGGCAAAATTAGTGGCTTGCTGCATGACTGGATGGACGCAGGGTACACTGACTGACCAGCTGACTGGCATGTTGCCTAGTTGGCCAGATGACTACCCCCAAACCAGGCATAGCTACTGGCTGGCTGCCTGACTGCCTTAGTTTACTAACTTGTTAATTGTCTGGCTGGCAGATGAAAGGCTCAACATCTCAGTGGTTCTGAACTTTTTTTTCACCAAAAGGGTGGGTATAGCTTGGGAACCCCAGGGAAAAAACACCCTTCCTTAACTCTCATTTATATTATTTAATGTCTTGTAAAAGCCTTCTTCAACTTCAAATACAACCCAAACCTGTGTTAGCCCATAGCTCACCACTAGTAGGACATGAATGGAATATCTCATTTCCTGGCAACTTAAGCACCAAAGCAGCGAGCGTTAATATGTCACAGAGCCCTATTCCTAGCGTGTGCTGTCTGGATGAAGGAGCTCGTTACCTCCTGCAGCTGGGCTAAATAAAATCCAATATGAAGAGCCCAGTTGTGAGGAGTTGTTATGGCCCATTATACGGTTATGGCCGGAGAGGCTTTAGTATGGGGAGATGGGACACTGTTGGGGAACAGTGTGGTGTGGAAATGACTTAAATGCAAATAAATAACAGTTGTGTGAAGGCAAGTGCGCAGGCAAGAGACATTATATTTTCTAACTCAACAGAGTGACGCTTTAGAGAGAAGTTGACAATTTAGAAACAAGGAGCTGCATGTTTGCCAATCCATTGAACACCGCTGACTGCCAAAGGGAAATTCTCCTGGTGCTTTCCTGCCTACAGAGGGGCAGGCTCATAGGATGAATTGTGGAGGAGCATCCCTGGAGCTGTTAGGGGTTTCAGTGCGTTTCTCAAGGACACTTGAGGTGGGCAGATGCTTTCTGTCACGGGGGCATGCTCTCTCCTGCCAAGCAAGCATTCTACACCTCCTAGATGCCTGGTGTTTCATCCTAATATGAGCTAGCAAAAACGAATTGACGGACCGGGAGCAGGGGGGGTCATAAACTAGGAACTATGAACGCACAAATTAGTATGCAGCATGCAAACACTAGCCAAGATAACAATTCCTAAACACCATTGAAAAGAAATCGTGTGCAAATATTAATGATGTAAAAACTAGATTATAAACAAAAAGAATCAACGTCTGAAATCATCTCTTGACCCTCCACGCTGAGAGACACTGGATATCATGATAGAAACCTCTTAATCTGAGTGTTTGTCTTGGTGGAGGCAGCAGAGAGGAGTCCGGGCTGTCTGCATAGAGGACACACAAATACACACACACACAGGGGCGTGCACATCCACGCGCCTGCATGCACTTGTTTTGCTGAAGTGCTGCCAGAGCTGGACTTCCCACAGAGAGGAGAGTCTTCATGAGTTCTTTCATCGTGCTCACTTTTCCCTCTCTGCCCCACCCTGCCTTCTGCTTTCCTCTTCATCTTGTCCCCTTATTCTTCATCTGACCCCTCCCTCAGCCGTCCTCCCACAACACTATTCTCCACCTTCACCCATTTATCCATGTCCTGGTATCACCCCATCTGTCTTCACAAGGCACGCTCCCATCAGTTAATTTGTGGTTAATAGAAGCACGGGTCAATAGTTTAGTGCCTGAAAATGTACACTGCTCATAAAAACGAAGCATACTGGCGGCTCCTTCTGGTCACAAGATGCAGCTGCATTCGGTTTAACCTCTGCATGTAAGCTTTTTCCACTACCTGAGGCCTAGCTTTGTCCAAGGCAGCGAGGCATAAAGCAAGAGCTGTCAGTTGCTGTAGTATTTCTCTTTTGGAAACATTTAAACTGCATAACTCCCAATGTAACTTCCATAGTATATTCTACTATAACAATGTTACCCTATGCAGCCTTAAATAAACTCAAATATGGTTGCCAATTACGCCGAGAACTTGAGAATTTTTCAACTTGTTCTATCGTCACCCTGCCCAAACTGCCTGTGGCTGCCTTGCGGGGCAGGGTGTGTGTGTGTGTGTATGTATGATTCCCCACATTTCGAACTGCACTTAAAAAATATATATTGAGCCTGCCGATAACGAGCTACGTCAGTCGCCTAGCGTGACCGCAGAGTAAGATTAAGGAATTATCAAAAGTTGATGAAAAGATTGTTTAGCCTTATAAGCCAGACACACACACACCTCATCTACTGTGTTCCACACACCATACCTTCTCCTTCATGTAAATCTCAGTTTTCTTTTCGTCTTCAAAAATCTTCATACACTGCTGTCTAACATCCTCTCTGCCTTACAATCCCCACACCCCCCTTTCCGTGTGTGACCCAAATCCCTATCCTCCCCGTCTCTCTGTGGGTGACAGACACACCGTGTCCTCACACCCTGCTGTCACTGTCGAGTTTGTCATTTGCCGCCATTCTGCCGCGTTCTTCAGCAGCAGAAGCCTCCATCTACCCCTTAGCGCTCGTCTTCCCTTGGCGCGTTAAACCTCCTGACTCTGTAAAGCTGCCAGGTGCGATTTCAGAAGTAGACTTTTACTGTCGCACAGTAATCGGCTTCGTTAAAGGTTAATTAGTAGGCAGAAGTGCAGCCTAGCATCGGGTCAGGTACATTTCCAGCAAGCACAGCAGGTACTAAAGCCAAGGATTAGTTTGGCTTGCATTTAAAACTATCTAAAACCACCGTTCTTAACGGGTCTCATTAAACTTTAATTTTCTAACACATTTTGTGGCCCACCTGTTTCTTTTAGACACCTGTCACCTGCTATACTCAGGTATGCCAAAGCGCTTCATTTGTAGTTGCTATTTTTTCACACTCAACAGTCAATCTTCCAGCTGAGCAAATCATTGTGAGTAATTATTCATACTACCAGTCGGGAAGCCTCAAGTGACAGTCTGGCTACCCTGAGGCGTCCAAACTCCTTTCCTTAAGGGCTGCACAAGTGCTCAAGAGAGATAAGGATCACGATGACTACCTTAGGGCAGGTGTGCGCGCACGCACGCACGCACACGCGTGTGTGTGTGTGGTTTGGATATAGCTGTATGTTTAGCAGTCTGACAGCTACACGTCCTGTCATGAGGTTCTTAGGGAGTCTCGCTCGGTCATGAAGTCTGACTGTTATGCTCTGATGAGCAGGAGTTCAACAGCCCACGCCGTTTGGTTTCAAGCGGTTTTTGGAAACCAAACGAGGGGAAAGACACATCTACCTCTCATTTGTCTTGCTTCTTTATTCTTTCTCGTCTGTCATTTCCAAACACTGTTTGGTTCGTATTTTCACTTGTTACGGCCCTCAGTTTATTTTCCTCTCTCACACACATGCGCATTCACTCACGCACACAAACTATTCGTTGCTGCCAAGGCCTGTAACACTGGAGGCCAATCCCAACAGGATAGTGCTTGGATACTATCCTAAATCCCATTCTTCAGCTGTATTACACCTGCCAGTCCACAAAACTACCTTTGGCTGAACAAATCCCCTGCAGGGGCTTTTACCAGTGGACTGCTGCACCTGTCTCCTGGGCTGCCCCACCAGGGCTGGGCCTGCACAATAGTGAATTGGGTAATACCATAATTCTTTTTTTTTACAGAAAAAAGGTGTGATGTGTGATACAAAATTGCGATCAATGTGGGAGTTTTCTGCACTGTAAAAATATAATTTATTTCAACTTAAAGGTTGGGTGCATGATCTTCGAGACTTAGCTCGTTTTTGAAAGAATACAAGTGAAGAAATCCCAGCCTCTACCTTCTGACCCCCCTCCAAAGTCACTCCTCCACGCGCACTGCCTGACAACTGCAGTGCTGTGAGGACAAATCTACGAGAGAGCACAGCATCGCTAAGCATATAACTACCTCGTGGCTCATTGACATGTAAGATAACGCCTAAAATTCTCATAATAAAAGTAAACAACGGACATGGCTATTGAAAGTACTTACAGCAGCATGTTAGTATTGAGACAATCAAGTTCTTCTTGAAAATCAAGTTTGATGCAATAACTTATGGCTAGCTAGTAACAGGTACAATGTTAGACTTCAGGCAAAGCTAAAAACAAGGTTAGCGATGCTACATTTTCCGTATTGATTGACTAAGAAACAGCTATAGTACTTACCCTAGCTACCTGGCGATTTTTTTCTGTTACCATCAGTGACATATTGACAAACATCATTTTTGTATTACCCATAACATATAACCAGGGTTTTTCTTGCATATAGAATTACAAGGCAACCACCTCCGTCAAATTTCCTTCTGCCTCCAGCTCCTGGCATAAGTGAAAGGAGTTTAACCTTAGTGAAATGTTAATATTACCTTACATTGCATAGTAGTTTGCATTTCCACATAAAATGCCATCAACACACTAAATCAACACCATGCATTTTGTTCTCATAACTGCAATTTCTCATACTATTGGAGCTGCCTTGACACAGCATCTATACGTTTATTGACTAAAACCCAAGATAGGCTACTGTTTGACCCACCATCTTTTCTCTTGGTAGGTGTGTGGATGTGGCGATTATAGTCCAGACCAGCCAAATAACATTACGGTAACATTACATGTAAACATTGTCTTTTTTAAAACAGTGTTTTTCAAGGCGGGACTATTGCTCCTTCATTCCGCCATTGTGCGACTGGCTCTCTAGCTTTAGCTATATGTCTGCCTGCCTAGCCTTGTGGAAGAGTCTGGTCATGTGCAAGAATGCACGGGCAGAGTTAGTAGGTAGGTAGGTGTAGACAGGCAGGTAGGCCATCCAATCATTGCATTCGGGCCAAATTAAATGATTGGGCGCTTATTTTACAGTCCTGCCACTGCCACTGATTTTAGTAGAAATATATGTCTGTTCAGGTTGGTGTCCATACTGATTCTAATCTGAATCTGGTTAAGATTTAAATATTTGTTTAGAATATATGTTTGTGATATGGCACGTCAGATCATTTAATCGAGATATGAATTGAAATATCTTGAGATATAATTAATGGATACCCAACGTTGGATCAAATATTAATAAATATTAATGTATTTATATTTATCTTTTTTTTCCTGATTAAATTATTTAACCCATGATCATAACTAGCCTGATCTACAGTACATTTGCCTTTTAGTGGTGGTTATACTATGAGAATAATATTTGCCCATCAGCGTGGCCTGATAGCACAATGGAGGAAACAGTCCAGTGTGATTATGAAGCTGCAAAATGTGGGCCATTGTATCAATTGTTAAGAGCCACAACAATGCAGCATGCCACCTATGGCTGTGCCTGTCTCCTCTCCGTTTTTGTGTAGTTCACGACATTCAAAAGGCAAAACATTGTGCATCTTCTAGCTTTTTCTCTCACCTAGCTGAAAAACAATCTCACACTCCAGCATAATGTTGTTTTTGTCCACGTGAAAAGACACGCTCCGACTAAAAGGGGTAATTTTTTTCTCTCATTGTGTTATACATCTCATTCAAATCAATTCACTGCCTGTGTTCTGTGTATCTGTGCTCTACAAAGAAAAACAAACTTAGTGTTCCATATGGCACTTTGAAAGCTGTCTCCTAGGTCTTTTATTCTATTATATACAGTAGGTATGCATTTATAATGTTATAATTTATAATGACACAGACAGACAAACTATCAGTGATTTTTTTTTTTAAATCACTGCCTACAGCCTGCAAAGACAGCCTTCCAGCTGAGTCCGATCTTTATCTCTAGTATTTTTATACACAAGTTATAAAACCTTTATCCATTCACCTATGTCACTCCATTTCTCTTTGTCAAACTTTTGCCACTTGGTGCTACACATCAAAAGACTGAACTTATGGCTTCAAGACCCCCTCCCCCCCTTTTCAATTTATCTCTCACTTGCACAAAACAACCGTCCTCCAAGCCCGCTGTCATTTACAGATTTTGACATCAGGCCGCATGGCAGAGAGAGAGAGGAGGTGGGGGGCACAGGTCCCTCTGTCGAGCAGCTCCTTAGGAAGCAGCCCATGCACCAACACTCGACGTCCGACTGAAGTTCCGATGAGTGGGCTCTCGCTATGCCAGGTACTTGTGCTCAACAGCAACCATTTGGCTGGAGCCATGCCGCACCTGAGGGATGCTGATGGAGGATTACTGTGCTGCGTAGTTACTGAAAGCTAATGGGAGGGAGAGAGCGTCAGTTGTTAAAGTAAAAAAGGTTTTTCCTAAGCTGTCCTCTGCCTCTGGCCTCCTCCTCCTCGTTCGCTCAGTCTTGTATTCTCAGTGTAGCACGGTCCACCCAGGGCATTCACAAAAGAAAGCTGGCGAAGTGAAGAGCTGTTCATGACCCAGTATGATGCCAGCTACTGACAGCCTCCTGGTTATGAACGATAAAGATGACAATTGTGGATCTAACTGTGGACAAACTGCTCCCAGATACCGAACCCAACGTTTGCTTAAAAGTATCTATTTATGTCTACGCTTTCCCTGCCTGGACCAACTGCACACAAGAAACATCATAATTACTTAAACAGAAAGTCCAGTCACCATGTTAGTGTAGAATAAATATTAAATAAAGATTATGAATAGGAATACAATCATTTATTTGTATTTCTGATTAAGTGTAAAGTGTCTCTTTTGTGTACGTATTTTTTTTCCCATTTTATAAAGCGCAGTATTATCTAGTGCATTTTCCGTTCTTTAATACAATGTTGTAGTAGGCCATGTCCGCAGAGGTGACCTTTAGTCTACAAGAATAGCACTCACCCCTTCTCTCTCTGAGTCTAGAGTGACACGACCACCCTTTGTTCGTCGAAAACCTAAAACCTAACTAAAATAGGTATGTAGCGTAACAACCTCAATATACTGGATATGAATATGTCTCAATATTATTATTTTTATTTATTAAATATACATTTTAATAATTAATAATTTATCAGGGCACCACCCTGTTGCCTTCTTACAGCTTATGGCAACTGCATTTGATCGTAAACGTAAGATAATTATACTATATTTGATGGAATTTATTTATTTATTCATTAATTAGTCAAAAATAGAAGTTGGCAAACAGAATCCCTTTGGTCGTGATTGCAACAGATAGTGTGCACCAAAGTAAACATGTGAAGGGGTTTTATACCAACTAATAAACAACCCCCTCTTCCCCGTGTCTGTGCACTGTGTACCTGATAAAATACTGTATGATGGTGCCACTGGTTC
>JAOEHI010000012.1:11089-33263 GCA_025447815.1 Percopsis transmontana
CCCCCCCCCCCCCCCCCCCCCCCCCCCCCCCCCCCCCCCCCCCCCCCCCCCCCCCCCCCCCCCCCCCCAGACAGATTTCATCTCGTCATCTTTGTCAAGTTAAAGCAAATACAATACTGTATCTCATTGAAAACCCCCAATACGATTAGAATTTCAATTTTACCATGGCCTGCTTTACAGCTGTTTTGTGTATCTTATGGACATTTTCTGTTTAGCAGTCTTAAGTAAGTGTGACGCTCCTTCTTTGGCAACAACCGCGTTAAATGTGTACTGTGACAGTCAAAACCTGCAGACACTCTATGTCACTATTGCTCTGATGGACTCATCATTAAACTAGGAAGGCTCTGTCTTGGCAAGTGAAGCCTTTTGACAGCAGCTGTCCAAAACTGTTAAACATGTGATTATAACCAAACAGACTGTCTCTCTAGCACTCAGCGGGGGAAAGCGCAAGAATCCCAGATATCGCTCACAGAGATCTCAGTTTATAGTGAATATGTAAAAAAATATATTAGCTGCTTGAGAGAACAACAAAACATCTGGCCCCAGTATTATGCAACACCAGGGTCGATAAGAGCTGTAATCATTTGTGCTGACAGCAAGACTTTAGACAGAAAAGTTAATCTAGCTCAAGGTTTCACAAGTAAAATAATTTGTGTTTCAACAGAATATTATAATCCATTAATAGGACTAATAGTTGACTTTGTGTAGGCTTAATATTATTTATATTTTTCATTTTTGTAATTTACCCTTTTATTTATTTTTGTTTTAAGGAACAGACACATACAAAAGTGCCCATTAGACACAATTTACACACTCTAACAAAACACAACAAAGCAAAACAAAAATATTTATAATGAACCAGGGGAGAGTCCATCTCTAAAACAAACAAAAAATATTATGTTTACCCTTATTAGTTCTGCACAAGGAGGGGAAACGATAACCCATAATGTAATTAATATATTATTATACTAAGTCAGACCTTATTGTTGGCACACAGGCGAGCCAGATTAGTAGACTTTATATTAATGTGAAAAGAATTACCCAGCAATCTATGTAGACTGCTTAGGTCATTCTTTCTAACCTGACATTGGGCTGTGGTTACAACAATGATGAACAATGATAGCCTATTGTCATTTTTTGTGCAACACAGGTAACTGTGTATAACTGCATAGTGCAACTTTAGTTTCCACAATGAACTGTAGGACTAGTAAATGCAGTGAAATTCAGTTAACCAACATGTTCATTTACGTTACAGTCAGAAAAACATGCTTTTCCTCAGACTGCCAGCACAAACAAGGCTCATAGCTGTAATCTAGACACTATTTGAGGATTTTGCAGTACGACGTAGTATGTCACATTCTTTACGTCAAACAGTTAGTGGCAATCTCATGGGGGTAACATTTGCATGTGTTCTTGCCCGCTCTCTCTGTATTTGCCAATCGCATCTCGGAAGGTTGTCCCAGCTCATTGACGGGCCTGGCATGCAGGAAACCCACTGACAGAGCTCACGGGCGGGGAAACCTATTGCCATTGCCTATAAACCTCCTTTAATCATTCACCCTGCTGTTGTAATTGACTGCATTGGGAAGCGACACTGAAGTCTCTGTGCGGATCCATTATTTATGAAAAAAATGCCTTTCTGCCACTCCGGCAATAAGTGATTCAGCTTTGTTATCTGCAATGTGTGGCCTTGTGTGTGTAACTGTGTTTGTGTGTGTTGAGGGTTGTCTGTTGTAGCAAGTGACTCCAGTATAAGCCAGCCTTAAGTTGTGTACTGCAGTAGCGAGGTTGGCATATTTAGCTCTTGCTGTTGCCAATTAAAAAGGCATTGCTGCCTGCCGACAGCATTAATTAGTAGGATAAAATCTGCCAGTTTGTCATTTTATTTCATCTTTTATGTTTTACCAAAGTAGCTCTCTCCTCAGTGTCGTCGTTCTACCATTCCGTTGTGCATTCTTAGAGGTTGTGTGCTTACTCCGTGCGGTATAAACGTCGTAACGCTCTGCCTTTCTCTCAGCATCTACAATTGAATTGCCCTTGGGCAAGGCACTCAATACCTAACCGCTTCAACCAAGTTGTTAAGTGTGCAATAGTTTGACACTTTTAAGGCACCTTATCTCCAGATTTGCTTGTCTCATGGCCGTGGTACAGTTTGGACACAGTCAGAGATGTTATCAACATTTTTTGGTCGGTGGAGGGGGGTGTATGACGTTTCCTTCAGTACATTGTGGACTTATAATGCCTGTAGTTAATTTATTTATTGTCTTACCATATTTCCTGTTGTCTGAAGTGAGCCAAAGCTATTGTATGTAGCACAGGTAGAGAACTTGTCAACACAGGTTTGGGGGATGGGTGGTGTGTGTGTGGTGCGGGGGGTTGAAGCCCACATAGCAGCAGGGAGGGGTTTGGAGCTGGGAGACTGGGTTAGAGACTTACCGTGTGTACATGCAATTGTTGACCGGTTACTTGCATGTGTGCTTTTTAACAAGCCGGTCAGGGGTTTGTGTGTACTGTGGCACATCAGAGGAATTGTAAGCCAGAACGAATTGGTTTTGTTGACGGAGGAATTGCACTTTGTTTTGAGTATATGGCAACTAGTGTTCCCCCGGCTAGCACCAACCAACACAAGGACCTTTGTCTTCTGTGCTTGGCCCCATCATACAAACTCTATTTCTGAGGTTGTTGCGTTTTGACAAAGAGCATTTCAAGCAGTTGTTCACCCGCCTTTGCTACGTAATCCCACTGGCATTAACTGTCCAAGCTCGCTCTCGTGTGCCAGCGCAGGATCCAGGGTTTTCCCCCCTGGAAAGCTCTCATTGGAGGTGCAAAGTGTCTAAGCCGTGGCGATGGGGGTGCAGGAGTGTTTGGGGTTTATTTTCAGGTTTACAGTTATTTGTGCTGTAGTGGTGACTAAATATTACTCCTTTTAATAACTCATTTGCCCACCAGCAGGATCTTAACACAGTGGTTCTCAAACTGTGGTAGGGATGCCCAGATGGGTCACTAGATTCTTTTAGGGGGTTGTGAAAAGAATCTTGTTTTATTATTGTTTTATAAATAAAATTCATACATAAAATATAATGCGTATATTTTTAGTAAGGTTTATGGTTGTTTATAGCCAGGCCTACTGTATATGTTTATGCTGTATTAACACAGATTGGGCGTGTCCACAGCAGTCAATAACCCAAAACACCTGTACAGCTGAAGAGGGGCTTTAAGGCGTTTGCTAATAACTTTAATAAATGCAAATGCAACACAAATCTCGTTGTACACACTCAGTGACCCATTAATATATGCATACTTACTTCTCACCAGCGTTTCAGCTAATGTATTCCAACTCTGCTTTGATGGCTCTGGCTGAATAGCAGAGTGTCATCCGCCTCTGGCTGTGTACGTTCGGGGGAATCCCTGTTGTCAGCACAGCTGCTAAACAAAACCTGTCGCTGGAGCAGTCAGCGCATTGTTTTACATAAAGGTTGCTAATCACTTCTCTGGTTCCGCTTTAGTGTAAATTGTGCCTGTAATATACTTTAACAACAGTATGGTTCAGAATTGACAGCGTTAAAGCCCCCGTCAAGTAGAAAAAAACATTTAGGGTGGGGATATTTTGTTGTGATTAAACGGGAATCATGGACGCCAGTTATGTGAGTTAAACAGGAATGTAACAGGGATTGTGCTGGCCAAGTACACCATAAAAGTGTCTAATTAAAAACTATCCGTGGTGGTGGCATTTTAAAACAAAGTGTCAATGATGATTAAACACAACCAGTGTCTAATGGACTTGATACAAATGGTAACTCATTTGCTCATTTGTGGTGAAGTCAAATAGACAGTAATTAGTTTGTAAAGATAATGTTAGTTGCACTTTTTTGCTTGTTAAAGAGAAAGCACAGATAAATACGTCAAACTGCAATTACAAGAAGAGGGAGAACATTTTCATTTGGACAGTCATAATTGGTCGTTGAAACGCTTTTATCCGACTTACAGTGAGTACAATTACAAATATTAAGGAGAACATAGGGGTTAGAAATGTTGTCAAGGATGCTTACAGGTAGGCTGAAAATATTGGGGATCGAACCCAGGACCTTTTTAGCTGGGTGACCATGAGGAAAAATGGACGGTGCAGGTGCAGGATTATTCACACTAGGATCTCACATAGTTGTTACTGTCCCACGGTTCTTGCTAGCATCATTGTACCAGCTGGGTGCTACAAATGTTTTGCAGGCGAGGGCACTAAGTAAGAGCATAATCCTGGAAAGCTTTAAAACCACACACCCAGCTTCTGTCATTCACCTGGTTTGCACCAAAACACACACACAAATATAAGCACATTTGACTCCCTCAAGTGAGTGTTGGACATAGCAGCAGTGTGTGTGTGTGTGTGTGTGTGTGTGTGTGTGTGTGTGTGTGTGTGTGTGTGTGTGTGTGTGTGTGTGTGGAGAGAACAACATAGCAGCAACATCCCTCTTTCGGCCTCCTTTTCTCTTCTCTCTCTCCCTCTCTCCTATTTCGCTGTGCCTTCCTGTCTTTTCCCTGTTCATGCCTAGCCAGGGCCCAGATACAGTAAGGAGCAGATTGGTTTTGGCCGCACGGCATTTGGGCTTTTTATTTATTTTTTACATTATTTTCTTTCTAAAATTGACTCAAAACATGCACCGTCTTAAAAGGTTGGCTGACGAAGTAGTCAGTCAAATTCACCACCAAATGAGACAATTGTGTTTGGTTACAATGCAGTTTTTTAGGGTTTGTACATTAAGGGAGTATTTTAGCTTTCATTGTAATTGTTTCATTGTTTGTCTTCAAAGCCAAAATTCTTAACAAAACTCTCTCAGATATCTCCCTTTTCCAACATAGGTTTATGGGAGCTTTCAAATAAAATGCTTTCCTAATACTAGCATTGCTAATAGGCCTACATTGTAAATACTCCATTTTCATTGTTTGTGACTTTGGATCGGTGAATGGTTCCGACTTTTCAGATAGTTTAACAATTTGGTGCATTAAAGCTTTAGTTTGGTTTAGTTGAACAAATTTGGGTTCTGGTTGAGTTGGTTCAGTTAAGTGTGTTTGTGTGTGTGTTGACCATTGTCCTTCTCCAGCCACCAGACCCAGACAACATGCTGGGACCATCCCAAAATGGCCGAACTATACCAGTCCCTGGGTAAGACTCTCACACTCACACAGTAGAAGAAACTCCATTTGGTCACTGTACAATGCTGCGATTCCTCTCTGTTGTGTCAGTTTGAATCCTAAAATGATTAATTACTAAGACGCTTGACTTGACTTAGAGTTAAAACGTTAAGAGTTTTTAGCACATTTCAAGGTATTTATGGTCAAAGCCCTGCAAATAAATGTGAAGGCAGCTCATTGTGGTACAACTGCACAGAAAACAGTCTCTCTAGGCTTGTGTGTGTGTGTGTGTGAGCTATCATGAATAGTACGTATAGGTGAATTTCAATCTTTCTCTCTCTGTCTCTCTCTCTCTCTCTGTCTCTGTCTCTCTGTCTCTCTCTCTGTCTCTCTCTGTCTCTCTCTCTCTGTCTCTCTCTCTCTCTCACTCTCTCTCTGGTCCTTTCGTTTCCACTCCCCCAGCCGACCTGAACAACGTGCGATTCTCCGCCTACCGTACTGCCATGAAGCTCAGACGCCTGCAGAAAGCTCTCTGCCGTGAGTACGCCCGCCTGCCCGTCAGGCCGTGACTCCCGTCCCGTCTCTCTCTGCGTGGTACCCAGCGTGGCCACGTAACGCCCATCTCGCTGTGACTCATCCGCCTGCTCCTCTTACCCTCCCACCGGGCCTCCTCCTTTCATCTCTTTCTGTACTTTGGCAACACCTGTAATTTACTCCCCTTAGCCGTCCTTTGTTTAACCCGTCGGTGGTGTCGCACATTTTGTATTCTCCCTTCATCAGAGTAGTTCTCCTTGTGGGCGGCAGGAGTTCCTCTCCTCTCTCACAGTCTGTGTGTGTGTGTGTGTTTACTCATCGCTTCGTCTCTCCTGACAGTAAATCTGTTGAGGAAACCAGCCTCCATCAGTGCACCCAACTCCCTCCTTTGTTACGGCATGCTAAAAATACAATCGCTATCTCAAGCTACGCACACAGGGAGGCTCTGCCGCGACGCCGTGGGTTAGATGTGTCTCCTTCATCCTGCCTGTACCGGAGCTCTCCTCTCTCTCTCTCTCTCTCCAGTAAAATCTGTTAAACTCCCCTCGTTACAATGGCCGCCTGATTGCCGTGACATGCGAAAGCACAAGGTGCATTCACAAGGTGCATGCAATTTAGGGCGCTTCCATCCATCTGCGCTGTCTCTCTCTCTCTTTTTGTTTTTTGGTTAATTGGAAACTGTATTTCCGAATCATTTCACAACAGCCCTTCAGACAGAGAAGAACAACTGATTGAATCACAGATTCGGCGACAAATGGAGTGTGTAATTCTGGCCACTTAGTTTCTCAAAATGTACCTGAATGTTCTTGAGACCAAAACATGAATCTGCTCAAGTTTCATTTATTTATTATTTTGGTTTCATTTAAACCACGAAGCTAAGAGAGTCCGGTTTAGTTTATTCTAATAAAAGAATTGAATTAAAGCAGCTGCGAGGAGTTTTTCAGGAGTGAAGAATACGTTTCCATCGTCGCAGGTTGAGAACCCCTGTAACAGGAGGGGCCCGTCCCCCTAATCCTAAACCCATTCTCTCTCTCTTTGTGTGTGTGTGTGTGTGTGTGTGTGTGGCCCAGTGGACCTGCTGGGCATGCCGATGGCGTGCGAGGTGTTTGAGCAGCACAGCCTGAAGCAGAGCGAGCAGCTGCTGGAGGTCTCTCAGCTGGCGGCATGTCTGACCAGCCTGTACCAGCGCCTGGAGCAGGCGCACGCACACCTGGTCAACGTCCCGCTGTGCGTGGACATGTGCCTCAACTGGCTGCTCAACGTCTACGACGCGTAGGTGTCTCTCTCCCGCACGCACGCACGCGCACACACACACACATTAGCAGGGCCTAGTCAATCTAAGGTGTGGGCAATATTTGTTTTGCTCATTTCGAGGCAGCGACGGTTATCGGGCGCAACAGAATCCTTGTTAAATCCCCGTCACCATGTTGTTTCCCATTAGTATTAATAATAATGGACACGCACATTGACTGTTTTATGTTGGAAGACAACGGTTAAGGACAGTCGTCATTATTCACGTATTCACGTAGTAGGCCAACATAACATATACAGAAGTGGTGTTTGGGATAAGTCTGTGTTTAGTGCCTGGAAACTACCACACAACGCCGTGGTCCGACCAGGCGGAGATGCTAGCACAATGTTTGGTTTGATTTGACACCGAACTAGCACTGCGCCACCTGATTTTGACTGACACGCCCTCAACTGCGCCCCCATGCCCATTTCGGTGCAAACGTGCCCAGGTGAGAGAAAAGCCACCTTGCGCCCAACGACAATGTCATTACGTCTGCGTTAGCGCTACCGCCGGCACTGCAAGTTTCCTAAGAGTAATGTACGTTCTCAAAATAGCAACACATGCTAATGTTTAAATGCTAATGAAGTTATCACTATGTAAATTCACTACCAAGGCACATATACACATCCCCACCCACAGCTGCACATTTCACAATGCACATGCAAAGATTTACACACACACACACACACCCGCACACACACGACTAACGCGCACACACTTGATTCTTGTGTTGCTAGTGGTCGCAGTGGAAAAATCCGGACGTTGTCCTTCAAAACGGGAATCATCTCGCTCTGCAAAGCCCATCTGGAGGACAAGTACAGATGTAAGACACACACATTTAGCTTTATCCACAGCGCCTAACAGTGGGTACAGTTCAGAGTATTAAGGAGCAGGTAGGGGTTAGGCATGTTGCTCAAGGGTGCTTACAAGTAGACCAGGCTTGATTCAGCAATAATTATATCAAATATGATGTCTCTCCAACATAAAAGTGTGTGTGTGTGTGTGTGTGTGTGTCCAGTCCTGTTCAGGCAGGTTTCTAGTGCTTCCGGGTTCTGTGACCAGCGTCACCTGGGCCTCCTCCTCCACGACTCCATCCAGATCCCCAGGCAGCTGGGGGAGGTGGCCTCCTTCGGAGGCTCCAATATCGAGCCCTCCGTCCGTAGCTGCTTCCAGTTTGTACGTGCACACACACTTTCAGAGACAGCATTGACACAGGGACACATTCACACACACACACATGAAATATGGCGATATTTTGACTTAAACTGACAATGTCACACATTTTTCCATATGAATAATTGTCAGTTTATGCTGGCTACCAATTCGTGTAAACCCACCCCTTTGTATGTTGACTTGAATTGCTGTTTCTGCTTTCGTCTGTGTCACTAAATAGTGATATGACACTATTGTTATTGTCAATCAATGTTTTTCTCTTCAACATGGGTTCAACATTCCCGCAAAAGTCCTTGGACAGTGTGGTAACAGATGAACTGCCCTATCATGGTATCATGGTATAAATCCAGAGATACTCTTGAGACTTGGTTGGTGTGCAAACAGATTGTAACAATACTGTCAGAGGGTTTACACACGTCCACCATCGCCTACGACCTTCAAACTCAAGGTCAGGTTGTTCTGGCTTCAACCTTCTCTCTCTCTCTCTCTCTCTTTCTCTCATTCTCATTCATATATATATATAGATATATATATATATATCTTTCTTCTTAGATAGGGCTTTTAACCAACAGCAAGAGAATATAAATAGAATGGACAACAGTGCATTAAATGTGTGTGTGTCTTTGTCCCTGTGGCCTGTAGAGTGTGGGATAGCATCGGACCACATTAGGATAAATCACACTGGTACTAAAATTAGTAGTACATTTTTTCCAAGTGATTATGAGGTGGCTGAATGGTTTCTCTTTAGGGACATTTGTTTGCTTTACGTTGTGTCCCAGTATGTATTGAATCACACCAGATAATTCTGACGACCGGTGAAGATGATCACTGTTGCTTTTTATGATTTGATGTTCAGTGGGAAAGGGGATGAGATGATGTGATCCGTGGAAGAGGGATTTAATGCTCCACCTGTAATTGAGGCGCTTTCCCTGCTTTGTACAATCCTGTGGTGACCTAAATGTTTGTTTAACGTCATCCAGGAAAAAAGGAATCCTTGAATTTCTGCTAAAATGGGCAGATTCAATCTCATTTCATGAAATATACTATATGATGCGGTATCATTGACACTTCAGACATTCAATGGATTCAGCAGTGGCAAGTATTGTAGATCTTTGAATGTAGTTTTACTGACTCAATACGCTAACACAGTATGTGAGAGCTGAGCTTAGGTTTACAGCTAATTTTAACCTAGAAATGGGTTTTTTTCCCTGTTCATCTGAATGAAGAGGGGTGAATGATCACACATGAAAGTCAAGGAGTCGCCTTGACTACCATTTATCTCCTGCCTCCAAACACGAGGAGGTCTCAACTCTCAAAATCTCAAAATGTCCCATCTGTTCCTGTGATGCTGGAGCGAAGGGTGCCTTTCAGCGTCTGTTGATTCGAGTGGCACAGGGCTTAGTGTAAATGCCTACTCAAAAACGCAACGCAGAGATTGGGTAGCTTCACTCCAGCTGTTTCCTCCAGGGTGTGTGTGTATGTGTGTGTGTGTGTGTGTGAGGTGAGACAAAGAGCCAAGTGTATGTACTGTATGTTAGTGTCTCTTTGACTTTGATATTTCATCTCTTTGTATTGGTAGTGATGCGTTCTCTCAAGGTGTGTTGTGCTGTTACCTCCTCCTGACCAGGCTAACAACAAGCCGCAGCTGGAAGCCGCCATGTTCCTGGACTGGATGCGCCTGGAGCCCCAGTCCATGGTGTGGCTGCCTGTCCTGCACCGCGTGGCTGCCGCCGAGACCGCCAAGCACCAGGCCAAGTGTAACATCTGCAAAGAGTGTCCTATTATAGGCTTTAGGTAGGCTGATAAAGAGAACCCCTGCAGCTGATGTTTATGCCATGATTTTGTGAAACCTCAGTGCCATGGTGGGTAAGAACTGTTGCTAGCTAGCGTCCTTGTTCTCTACATCTGACACCAGACATTCGCATCGGTACCATAGCCACAGTTAAGAGCGCCTCTCCAACCTAACAATGTTTACTCCATATGTATTATACCAGCACCTGGGGTACCTACCTACACTGAAACACCAGTAACCGCGAATTAAGCTACCTGTACAACAATAGCTATGAATTATGGAGAGCATAATTACAATAATTAGACTGCGGTCATCGTGTTTAAAAGCAGCGACCCTGAACACGCTCCTTGGTAAAGCCCTGGGGCCTGGGTGTTCTTTTTCTTTTTTTCCCGTTTGAGAGCTTCATAAAAAGGAGGTGTTGTTGGTCTATTGTCGCTGGCCCCTTGTTGACACGAGGAGTAATATATTTTAATTAAGAGTCCCAGGGGTGGGGGAGTGGGGGATACATTTGTCGTCTGGCCTACGGACTGGAAGATTTTTAACGGCTTGAAACCCTGGAGAAAGCAAAGCTGTAAATTTCTCCTCCTTATCGATTCTCTCTCCCCCATTTGTCTTTTTCCTGCCCCTTCACTTGCTTCTGTTTCTCCTCCTTTGACCCCCCCAGGCTCTCCCTCACTCTTTGTCTCTCTCTCTCTCCCAGATACCGGAGTCTAAAACACTTCAACTATGACATCTGTCAGAGCTGTTTCTTCTCTGGCCGTGTCGCCAAAGGACACAAGATGCAGTATCCAATGGTCGAATACTGTACCCCGGTAAGTGTGTGTGTGTGTGTGTGTGTGTGTGTGTGTTTGTGTTCTCTCAATGTAAATTTCACCTAGCTGTGTTTTCACATGTGAAGTTCACCTCTCCCCCGAAAACATTGTAATGATAATGTCTCTATCTGTCTCTAGCGTTTTCACATATGAACTCCGGACAATGTCCGGTGAATCAGGCCCTCTGGGTAATGTCTAGATAAGTTCAGGACTTCAGTGCATGTCTGAAAAACGTATTTTCTCTCTCTATCTCTCTGTCTGTCTGTCTGTGTCTCTCTCTCTCTGGTCTGTAGACCACATCAGGGGAGGATGTGAGGGACTTTGCCAAGGTGCTGAAGAACAAGTTCAGAACCAAGCGCTACTTCGCCAAACACCCTCGAATGGGCTACCTGCCTGTCCAAACCATCCTGGAGGGGGACAACATGGAGACGTGAGGCTCTCGCATACACGCACGCACGCACACACACACACACACACACACACACACACACACACACACACACGGGAGAGAAACAACACAACCTTCTTGTGAAAGTAGTGTGTGTGTGGGTATGAAAGGGAAACACACATTCATAAAGATTCCTGTTGTTTGATCATATTTTACACATACACACACAAACACAGTTCTTACTATAGTGAGTGTGTGTGTGTATACTACTTACATTCTCGACCTCCTATCCTCCCCTGTTCCTGTTTGTTATACTACATCTCCCATCATGCTTTGTGATGTGGCCCCTGCTCACTTCCTGTGTCATCATCTCACGTTTTTTTGTCTTGCAGTCCTGTCACTCTGATCAACTTCTGGCCCGTAGACCAAGCGTGAGTACCTTGCCCGCACACAAACGTGCTCACACGCACACACTCACACACAAGCTCCTTTCCTGCATGTAGTTTTACTATCACTTGATTTCTCTTTAATTTCTCTCTCACACACACACACACACACACACACACACACACACACACACACACACACACACACACACAAAATACCCATTTCCATCCATATAATGCCATTGTAAACCTACAGGACATTTAGGATGGGATTCAAAGCTATGATTTAGGTTTCAAACACCCTGCCATTAAACTGCCTAGGCCACTTATCAAAATCGTGAATTTGAAATAATTATTACCCAGCACAACTGCCTGTTTAAATGGTAGTTTCTTCCCAAATTGACATCCAAATGGGAACAAAGCCCAGGAAATACTTGCTTCTTGTAAGCCCTGAACCCGACTGTTACTGTTGTATTGTGGTGTAATCACTGACATTAGCTGCAAGAACAGCAAACTAGCCGACAAGGAAGGCTGCCAAATTAGACTGTTTTGTCTTCACTGTGATACATTTGGCTGCCAATCACAATCACCTCAAGTACAATACATTTACACAGGAATGTGGTGCAAGAACAAGTGACAATAATATTATATATATTGAATGATAATAGCAATTTAGGATTGTGACGTGAAGTCTATAATATACGGACAGATATCACTGTACATATTTATAATAAAACACAGTTGGGAGAAGAATTATGCAAAAGTACTGGACAAACACCAGATATTCATACTTAGTGAGCTTACAGTTTGTAAAATGTTTCTCTACAGTGACAATGTAATTAAAAATGAAAAGACAGGGAAAAAGAATGTTGCCCTTTTAAAAGGAGTGGAGATTTAGAGCCTTACCTCTAACTCTATCAACAGACCCCACTGTACCCCATATTATCAGGGCCTCGGGCTTAGTGAGTAATAGGATAAATTCATATACTGTAACTCACAGCCCAACTCATAACTCACTTCTCTTTTTATGAGGGCGGACACGTACGTTGTGTCAAAGACCTGATCGTCCTTGTTAAAATGTTTCCCGGCCCATGTTATATCATCGTTTCACGGTACCGCGTCAGAACGGCATTTCCACCGTGTATTTTTACCACCCCATCTATGTTAATGGTGTGTAGGCTTGTGCGTGTGTGTGTGTGAGCTATCATGAATAGTACGTATACTATTATACTATTATACTACTACTATTATACTATTATACGTATACTCTCTCTCTCTCTCTCTCTCTCTCTCAGGCCTGGGTCATCCCCTCAGCTCTCGCACGACGACACGCACACTCGGATCGAGCACTACGCCAGCCGGTAATGCCCGGCTGAACGCGTGGCAGACATATTCAACAGGAACCGTTACCATAGCGAAAGCAGGCGTAGCTAGCTGCTACGCACGGCTGTTGGTGTATGAAGGCTGCCGGGATTCTGCCTTGGGTTTATTGCTGCATTCACTAGACATTGACGTGTTTTTGCTGTACTACTGGTATCCACATTATCTTGTTTGATCTTATAATAGCTGCAAACAGTCATATCTGTCTTTCAGCTAAGCTAGTCAAAACTCTTTATTCACAAAAAAAAGTGAGTGTGTCCCTCTCCTCTTTAAACTCGTTCAAACAGCTCAGAAACATAGTCACGTGAAAGAATGCACCGCTGAGGGACAAGAACCAGTCCTATCATCATCAAATCAGTCAGTTAGTCATTCCATCCCCTAGTCCGTCGGGTGAGGTTGACATTCCGTTGTGAAGCCGCTGTGGGTTTTCTGCCACAGGTCGGTACCTGGGGCTAGCAAACACACTCTCAAAGACGGGGTAGACACAGCAGCACATCATATCTTGTAGATTACGACAGGGCCATATAATCATATAATCCTCTTGTAACTTATCAGGAAAAGTAAACAAGTCCAGGCAAAATGACAATACACTACTAGGGATAAACCAGTTCGGGTGTTGATCGGAAAAGCGCAGTATCTAGTCAATCTGGAATGTCTCTACAGCTACTTAGTCATAGTTTTTGGACAGAAACAGATAAAGGGCTATGTTACTAGGTTTAGTTCACTTTGCTAATCTATGAGGGTGGCCCTTACAATGGGTAATTTAGCACAGAGAGGCACACTATTTAAGTGGGTCACTTAGACATTGCAGGCGTTGTTATGTCCCTCTAATAACGCTCGGCTGCTGCTTCCGCCACAAAATCGACTTTTTACTAATGCAGCACTGCCGCTATTTGTCTTGTGACCTTGCCAAGTACAGTAGATAGATCCCAACCTTCTTTTGGGTGTCTGAGAAAGTGGGAGCCTAGACAGACTTGTCTATGGTCGTAGCTATATAAGGTATGAATTGATTTTTCCCTCTGTAACCTGGTGAGCGACAGGCCTTGATTTGGGACTGACTGCTATGTTTCTTCCCCCTTCCGCAGGTTAGCAGAAATGGAGAATCGTAATGGCTCTTTTCTGAATGACAGTATCTCACCCAATGAGAGCATGTGAGGACTGCATTTTTTTGTTTTTTGTTTTTATGTTTGTTTGTTTGTTGTTGTGTCGCTAGCTGGTTGGGTTAACATGCCCTTGAATGTGTTAATGTGCTCACAGTAGTCTTGGTACAAATAATATAGTGAAGGTGTTGCTTGAGGCAAGGTGTTCATATGCACCACTGTCTACCAGAAATCTCAACAGTGAATATTTATTATTTCTCACATAATTTAGTATTGTTTACTGAATAACAGGATCCGTCAGTCAGTATTTAACCTTATTATTTTCTTTTGTGGCATTTGTGGGTATGTTGACGGCAAGCCTTTCATATAAATGAAAATATGTGGTATTTCTCCTACTTAAATTATTCATGAATGTATATTTCTTTATTAGATTCTCTGCTTTTAATTGTTTTTATTCTTTTTCTTTGTTTTTGTGTATTGTTTTTCTCTCTTTTACCGATAACATAGGACTTCAGGTGCGGGACAGAAGGAGAGAGGAGATAAAGACGGGGGGGGGGGTAGAACAAATAAGGCACCCAATACCTAAACAATAGCGGCTGTTTGGCTCGTCAGAACCACTGCGATTTGAGCCTGAAACTGTCCGGATAATTCTAAAAACCTACTTGGATGTTACTCTTCTCCATTTCCCTAACCAGCGGAAGCAGCACACTTACCTGTTTATCATTGAACTAACTCATTTGTTCTTTGGCCTAAACCTACAAATGGCAATGTGTATCTCCCGCACCGGTTGTGTTCTTACGCTAAGACCCGCCCCTCTCTATCTATTGATTAACACAAGAAGAAAAACAGCACAATGAATGACCTACCGTGGAATGTCAAGGTCAAACGGCAGATAGGCTTTAGTTGACCAAGTACAACACAATCACTCTGACTTGGTTAATGGTGTTTATACATTGCGAGCCAGTGAATATAGAAATGACATGCAGGGATGCAGGGCGCAGGAGCAAACAGCGTGTGGGGAGGTTTTCAACGAGCCACCACCCCATGAAGCAACCCATGAAGAGTTTATTCATTTAATAATTACTCCCTAATCAATGTCCACAATTAAGTGATTAATAATTCTCAAACGATTGCACTCGAGTGAGTTTCGCCTTAATGAAATTGTAATTTACCTAATTACCATTAACTGTAAGCATATATGCTAAGCTGAAGATTTATACCGGTGTAGTTACACGTCTGCATATGGGAGAAACACAACTGAGGGACCTTTTTTAGAACAAAAGCCAAATGGGGGTGAAAAAAGCACACAATAGTCAATACCAATCAGCGTGGCTTTTGTTTAGTGTGTCAGTAAATGGAGGGAGATCTGACTGAAACTGGCCGGAGGCCGGAACTTGTGGATTTGTGATGGAAGATCGCTGTAGCTGAAAGCACACAGGCGTCCAAACAGCAGGCCTTAATGAAAACCCTCCCAAACACAGTGGTCCTGCTTGTGATTAGTCAGTGGAGCTGGCAGAGTGGCTGATTGAATTATCCCCATATTCCATTCCAAGCAAGTTGGTAGGCTAACGCAGGGCCGTGATGAGAAGTACAGGGGCCATCTCCTCTCTCTAGCTCCGCTCTAGCAGAGAGCACAACTCCTTACTCTATGCCTCATTTCTGTTAATGTGGCTTGAAGATATATTTGCTTACTTGCCGCTTTTCTCTCTTTCCTTTTCCTCCATGTGCGTGTTTGTGTACGCCAATGTATGTGCATCTGATTGTTTGTCTTGTACTGTCTGTGACCCACCGCCCCTCACATTGTTTCTGTGTGCGTGCGTGCGTGCGTGTGTAGCGATGACGAGCACATGCTGATTCAGCACTACTGCCAGTCTCTGAGCCAAGGCTCCCCTCTCAGCCAGCCCCGCAGCCCCGCCCAGATTCTTATCTCCATGGAAACGGAGGAGAAGGGAGAACTTGAGAGGGTCCTGAATGACCTGGAGCAGGAGAACAGGTTAGAAAACGCACGCACACGCACTGTATGTTTCTGTAGTCATGGAGGTTCGGTACAGTTCAGTATTTCACCCAATGTCAGTAAATACCTGTCTATTAATAAATCACTTACAATTGATGGTGTCATTCATTAACCACAGTGGTGTGGTGTTGCAGCTCAGCTAGCTAACACTGGCTTGGGCTAGCTAGCTAGAATTAGGAAAGCTTAATAATCTTAAGTGTTACCTATTTTTCATAGGAAATTAGATGACAATATCGTGGTTTACAAAGCTAGTTTTCTACTGCATTCAGTGAATGTTGCCAGTTGCACATTGTATTTATTGGGTAAATGAATAATAAATGCCAAAGTAATTAATAATTAATCATGCAGAAATTACTTATTCACATTATTATGAAGTTACCAGCTTTTCTCGGGAGGTTTTTCGTTGTCTTATTTGACACGGGGAAACACAAACAGTCTGTCAACATTGCCTAAGTAACTTATTGACTGAGATTATTATACAGTGTTTCCACAAAGTCATGGACCAATCAGGGAGTTTGAACCCTCCACCCCTCCCTCCCTCCCTCCAGGAAGCTGCAGGCAGAGTACGACCGCCTGAAGAAAGCCCACGACCGCAAAGGTCTCTCCCCGCTCCCGTCCCCCCCGGAGATGCTGCCCGTTTCCCCCCAGAGTCCGCGGGACGCCGAGCTCATCGCCGAGGCCAAGCTGCTGCGGCAGCACAAGGGCCGCCTGGAGGCGCGCATGCAGATCCTGGAGGACCACAACAAGCAGCTGGAGTCCCAGCTCCACCGCCTCCGGCAGCTGCTGGAGCAGGTACGCAGGGAGACCTTCCTCTTCCTCTTAGACTAGTGGGGGGGTTTCTATGTAGAGCCACGAAAGCCTAAAAACTATAGTAGAAATATTCTAATGTTTCATTCCACGTTACAAATGTATTTGTGTATAAATCGATCATTTATACAGCCATGGAAAAAAAAAAACACTCCATATACGTAAATATAATAATATAAATATCAAAAATGTATATATGTATGTATAAATGTATAAAAGTGTATATATTAAATAATTTCAAAAAATATAAATGTAATTGTATATAGACTCAAGCAGAGTCTGGACACGCCCATACAATCCTGACATTGAATTACTGTAGCCAAAATGCATGTTTATCTGTGTAAATGAATTGTTTTCAATGAAACATAGGTAGCTCCTTAAACCATTGTCTCCTCATTTTAAGAGATTTCAATTATTAATACTTTTCTTTTTTACCTAGTTGTTACTGACTTTAGTGGTGACTTGTTGATTGTCAACATCCACTTTGTGTGTGTGTGTGTGCGTCAGACGGACTCCAAGGTGAACGGTACAGCCCTGTCGTCTCCCTCCACATCCTCCCAGCGCTCGGACTCCTCCCTCCCCCTGCTTCGCGTGGCAGCCAGCCAAACTACTGACACAATGGGTGAGAACACACACACACACACACACACACACACACGCACGCACACACACCTTCTCACACACCACCGCCGCATCCCTTGCTTCCTGTTTCAGGCGATGATGAGCTCTCTAGCCCTTCCCAAGATGCATCTGGCTTGGAGGAAGTGATGGAGCAGCTCAACAACTCGTTTCCTCACAGCCAGGGTACAAACACACACACACACGACTCCATGACTCTCTCTCTCTCTACCCCTCCCTTGAATTTGTATGGCTGATTTTTGTTCCTCTTTTTCTTTTCCTTCTTTTTTTCCCCATCCTTCCTTTTCTCCAGGAGGGAGAAGGGGACACCTGTAAGGTCAGTTTCTCCTCTCTCTCTCTCTCTCTCTCTCTCTCTTTCTATTATTTTTTTTTCCCTTTCTCGTGTCCGTGCTCAGACAGGCCCACGTACAATGCATTAGTGCACGAGGCAGCCTCGATATGCTTCACATTAAAACATGTTATACAATAAAACAGGATTTAAAAATAATGCATAAAAAGATATATAAATGAAATAATAAAAGAGTAAGAGAATACGCATATAAATGAAAGAATATAATCAAAATGTTTTGTAGCATAGCACGTGTGTGTGTGTGTGGGTTGTCACCCTACAGTGTACTGGTAGAACACAATGGAACGCACCCATAATTAACATTATGAGCCACACCTGTGAGTGTAGGACAGCTCCGTAGAAAAGAGCCTGTGTTTATTAGATCAGTAGCTTGTGATGCGTGTGTATATATTTGCATTTGTGTTTGCTTGTGTGCATGCATGATGTGTCTGTGTATAAATAAATGCTGACATTTTGTAGTGTGGTGCTAGGTAACGGTCTCTCTATGTGTCTAACCTGCGTGTCTCTCTCAGGACCCAGCGTGGGCAGTTTGTTCCACATGGCCGACGACCTGGGCCGAGCCATGGAGTCACTGGTCAGCGTGATGACAGGCGAGCAGAGCGCCGAATAGCACGAGGCCCTGCCCCGCTCTAGCCCCGCCCCCCCAGGTCCTAACCCTCCCCAACCTCTCTTTCTCTCTTCCAGCCCCTCTCTCCAAACCTACCTATCGCATGCTTTTATAGTCAAACAACTGGATTGGACACAACACAGTTTACAAAGAGAATATATATAACGTCTATTTTTGTGAAGGATGCGGTTACAGCAATGGAGTAAAAAAAAAAACTACTAAAAAATAAAACTTGTAGATTTCAGTAGTTTCTTAAAAGTTCTGAAATTGTTTTATTATTAACAGAGGCTGGTTTTTAAAATTCTATGCAATTGTATAAAAAAAGAGGGTTTAAAACGATGACAAAGAAAGACAAGGTACAAAATAGGTGTGTTCGGTGTGACCGTAAATTTGCCATCTCTTTGTAACTATAAAACGAATAACGCATTTCAGACATTTGTATTGGAAATGAATGATTGTAATCTTAAGGGTGCTTTCTAAGAGGAACATGTCTTTCTAATAGAGTACTACTGTCAAGGCAATGCAGGCATCCTGGATATCTTTACAGTGTATTGTCTGTGACACTGTGTGTGTGTGTGTGGATTTTGTCTGTGTATGTATGTGTGGTTGTGTGCGTGGAGGTGCCTATTTTCTATGTTACTTGACAGCTTTTTGCTTTGGCTGACAAAGCTCGTGTTGAATTGGAATTATCCATCCATCCACCTACTCATCCAGCCATTCATCCTTCCAATCCATCCAACTATGCACCGTACGCATAAGTAATGTGTCTCCATGGCTACAGTTTAAAACCGTATAAATATTCTGAAAGGCCCAAATTCATAACTGTTACTTGAGGTTTTGTGCTCTGTTGTGTTTCAACACTTCAGTTTTTGAAAAATCTGCTGCCTCCGGTGGACATTGGCATTGCCATTAAGAGGATACTTTTTAGTAAAACTAAGACAGCCTTCATAGGCTTTGTTTAGTTTTGTTGTTGGGGTTTTTGTGTGGTTTATTGTGGGTGTCATCACATGGGGACATCATATTAAAGTGCAAGGCAATTGAATAACCCTCAAATAATTACCAATGTAATATTGAACAAAGGCAGTAGTTTGACTTGCATTCAATTGCAGGTATGTACTTAGCCTTAAAAGTTCAGCTGATCCTTTTAACAAATAATCTTGTAGACAGAATGATGTTATTTTCAGCCTATTGAACAGATCTTTAGTTAATATGGCCTGAAAGGCACATGGTTTTAATCATATTAGTTTTACCAAGGGTGGAGCTGTTTTCCAGAAGCTAGAGCGCTAGGGGAATATACTGTAAGTTGACGATGTGGTCCCGTTGAGAGTACTGTAAAAGCTAGAGGAGCTAATGAATGTGTTTTTTATTATAATTATTAAATCCTAGAACTACAATAATACAAGTCTTCTACCTTGAACCTTGAAATTATATTTGTCAAAAATCTTTTATCCTTTTGGACAATTCACAAGAAATATTTCTGTCCTGTAAAGCCCGGTAAAGGCAAACTACCTCGTTTCAATGATCAAATTCCCTTTTTGAAGCATATTTCTTATCCCACTGATAATTTTCCATTATAATATTTTAATGCTGCCTAACTAATGTATTATTTCTGATAGAATCATCAATGCCAGATTTCTGATCACTCTATAAATCTCCTGCAGGTGATTCTACCCTAGGAGACTTCAATCTGAATGTTTAGCTGCCTACACTACACTACACTTCATCCATCAATAGATCCTACATAAACAAGTCTGGAAAAACAATTCACACAAATGTGAATCAGTGTGCACTACTGTCAAACCTGGGAAATGCTAGATAGGCATTTTATTTTTTGTGTGTGAAAAGACACATTTGTAGTAACAGTTTTGTTTTTCTTTGGTTAAGAAGTAGGCCTATTTTGTTTTGTGCTGTGTTGAGGTGTTCTTTTATTAGCATGCGTTATTAAACTTGGTCCATCATTATTTAATGTTTAACTGCTCTGACACGCTGTCAATTGAGATGCGCGCAGAGGCGTCACGACATTACGATCTGAATAATGTGTTTTGATCTATACACTGAATTCGATAATTTCTAACTTGTGTCTCATTCTCCATGTTTTCCAATAACGCATTTACACTTCACAACATATCAGATTCCACCAAATATATGCCTTACTACTGTATTATAAAATGCTTTACTGTATATCAATAAAGCACGCAGTTCTGTTGAAAATATACTGACCTGTCTCCTTGATTGCTTATGTTTTTTTTTATATCTATTGAACATTGATATATCCCAATTGTGAGTCAACCTTAAGCCCAGTTCAACAAAGCCTGTTCTTACAGAAGATAACATTTAATTGATTAAGGAATTTATGATAAAATTCTTCTGGGCCATTGTTTGCATTATTATTATTAACTGAAGATTTACCTGGGGCAATTCACAGCCTATGTTTTGCCACCAAACATAAACTCATATTAATGTCTAGGCCTATCATTATTCAAAACTGATAAGCTCGCCAGCTGCACCAACTGGCCAGAGTCGGGACATGCAGCAGCAGGTTGGTTTCTGTAGGGTTTGTATTACAGGGGCAGTAAGTCAGGTTCATTAGAATTTGAGAATTATAACGGCATGAAGCTTGTTGTAATGTAATGTATAATTGTTCTAGATTTCGGTGACACTGAACTGGAAACCTTGGTGGATCCCTTCAAGTCTGTCCTGGAGACCTCTGGCATCCATATTGAAAGGATCCCTGACCAGTGGAGTGTCCTGAAGGCGCTGATGTACCAAGAGCACCAGTCCCTGCAGAAGATGTCCTGGGTCAGTGTCAACAGGAGCCATCAGCATTCCTGCCCTGACTTGCTGGCATTGGTTGACCCGGTCCTGTCCTTACCTGCCCCCACAGCTGAATGTGAAAGAGGTTTTAATACCATGAAACAGGTGAAAACATATTGGCGGTCTAACCTACGCTCTGATACACTGTCAGATCTCCTTATGGCCCAGCTGTCCTCTCCAGAGATCAAGGAGTATGATCCCACAAAAGCTGTAATGCTGTGGCACCAGAACTCTGTCAGGAGCAGGAGACCAGAC
This sequence comes from Percopsis transmontana, assembly GCA_025447815.1. Taxonomy (NCBI): domain Eukaryota; kingdom Metazoa; phylum Chordata; class Actinopteri; order Percopsiformes; family Percopsidae; genus Percopsis; species Percopsis transmontana. Next base: position 32,558 of record JAOEHI010000012.1, read on the forward strand.
TTCATGGACCATGCAGAGAAGGGAGGAGATTGCAGAAGGGAGTGAAGAGGAGGAGCTTTAAGTTAAAATTTCAAATGTATTTTTGTTTGTCCCTGAATTTCTCTTGCAAATATGTTCAGTAGAAATTTGTTTGAATTTTTAATTCAAATTTGAATGTAATGAATTGATTAATGGCTGATAAGTATATTAAATATAATTTTGCTTCAAGTTTTGCTCTGGCCCCTTTATATTGTGTTGTGGTCAACATAATACCTTATTGTCTCAATGAAATACTGAAATAGATGTTTGCCAGTGCATCTCTAAGCGGACCATGATTAATGCATTTGTAAAATCCCTCATTAACTACTATGCTACTACTTTCTGCCCTTCCAATGATGAGCATTAGGCCAAAATATTTTTAAGTTTGTACTGAATACTGCTGGCAGTCCTTACTAGAATTAAACTTGAAAGCAAACAGACTTCATTCATTTATTCACGTTCTGTAAATTGTGACTATCAGGGCCTTCCTAAAAGACCTAACGGATCACATGACACTGTTGACACAAGCCATTTATTCACGTTCTGTAAATTGTGACTATCAGGGCCTTCCTAAAAGACCTAACGGATCACATGACACTGTTGACACAAGCCATTTATTCACGTTCTGTAAATTGTGACTATCAGGGCCTTCCTAAAAGACCTAACGGATCACATGACACTGTTGACA
>JAOEHI010000012.1:47233-63846 GCA_025447815.1 Percopsis transmontana
GTTTCTTGTGTGTTTACCACTTTCTGTAAATCAAATTTCCCCTTGAGGGATAGCAATAAAACTGAACTGAACTGAACATGCATGTATATATATGCATGTATATATAGATATATATAGATATATATAGATATATATAGATATATATAGATATATATATATATAGATAGGCACTTACACACAATACACAGAATTATTTAAGTTAGTAATAATTTGTTAGTTATTTAGTTAGTTAATAATAATAAAAAGTTCTTATTAATTACAAAAATATTATTTTGACACCAAGCAGCTATTCTGTTTTTTATCTCAAAAACTTTAATGGTAGAATAGTAATAGTCTTTTCCTTCTTGGATACAGATTTTTCCACAGCATATGAAGGCCAGAGCAAGGTTGCAGTTACATAACTCTCATTACAAGTTTCAAAAGCAATTTAATTAAAGAAAAAATGAATCTGAATCAAATGAGTACATATGCTCAGCCACACAGTGTCGCTTTGATGGGATTGCCGGGTTTGGACATTCTTGTAAAGGGCCCCACCACCAACCTGCCATGGAGTCAGAATCATTTAATCCAAATCATGAGGGGCCGTTGTTCTGTCATACTGACTTGTACAGACAGGAAGTTATCCAATTCCACAATAGCGAGGAATTTCTTGAAATTGTATTCATTAGAAAACAAGCTACAGTACACAGGGAACTCAAACAATACATGTTATCTGATATTGGGTGCTAAAAATGCCAAATATGCATATCACAGCCTAGTATCAGAGAACGTGATAGTATTTTAGACAAAAGCATTGGCCATGCTTTGTAAGAATAGACTATTGTGTTAAGGCACTGCGTCATGCACTGGGCACTGAGTAGAAACCCAAAGATCTGATGAAAAATTTAAACCCAACCGGACTGTAACCTGAGTATAGAACAGAATGTATTGTACACTGTAGCGTCTGGGTTGTGTGTAGCCGCTGGAGACAATGGTTTCTAAATTGGCCAACAGTAAGCCGACAGACACAATATGTTGGTATTTCATTTATTTCTCAGAAAAGGTTCCTGACAGTCCCTTTATACAGTTGAGTGTCAACACCACTGACAGGGTTAGGGGGTTCAATTCAATATGTTGCTCAATACTGTGTCTTGCTCATGAACACTTACTGCAGGATATTAATTTGAATAGTAGCCTTAATGGTTAAAAGGGGCTCCCTACAACGACAGGTATGCAGCAATGCATGCAGGCAAGAGACATGCCTTCTTGATTTACCAAAGGCTCTGGTTTGTCACTGGATGTGTCACGGGTGTCTGGTACAAGCACTGTAGGCTACTTATGAGATTTACATCCATGTAACTTGACAACAGTCAAGTCGAGTTTATTTGTATAACCCTTAACTAGAGTTATGAGCTTTAAAGTGCCTCAGAAGCCCCGCTGCACACAACACACTTAGCCTTACACCCCAGCTCACTGTTCTCATATTTTAAAACACAACTGTGCACCAAGGTGTTGGGGAACTTTTATTGGGAAGGGTAGAGAATGGTGTGCGCCTATAAGAGCTACTGGGGGAAGAGTAGAGAGGCGCGCAAACGACTCAAGTGAATGCCTCGAGCCAAAACAACAACAAAAACAACGTCAGTATAAATACCACCATAATGATTTACCTTGGTGATGACAAGAGGTTCTCGGTGCTCCAGTCCTCCTCTAACGGTGAACCCCCAGGGAGCTCTGCCTTTAAGGAGCACCTCCACGAATTCCTCCTCCCGACCGTCCATCTCCTCTTTGGCGTTAACCGCGGCTCTCCATCTCGGCGCCTCCTTCAACCATTTCATTTTACCTGCAGAAACTCTTATATCGTCTCTGTATTCGACGACGTCCATGTTTTCAAAGCAGCGGACACCAAAACACTGTTTATTACCATAACAATAAATGGGAAATAGAAAACTCACAGAACAGGCTAGATAATTTTCTTGTAGTACTCGTTTTTTTAGTCCAAACGTGTCTGGGACCGGTTTCCATATTGTTTGCTGCTTTCCTAACACGGCTTCCATGGTTTCATCAACGAAATAAACAGTAGACTCTTTACTGAAGCGCAACAGTTGCAATCGCGCTCCATCATGAACATATATTCGGATTAATTGACCTAACGTTACTTGACACACGGCGGAATTGTAGTTGGTTTAACATCCACATCTAATTCCCCTGAATTATCTACTCATCGTGGGTCATCTTATCTCTATTAGCCAAAACACTGACTTTATCAATTATCCAATACCCCAATACGCTACAATAGGCTACTTAGTCCAAAGTTTCCCATCGGCGAGGAATATTTGACGCAACACTGCCCCCGTTTGGTCAAAGCATTGCAAGCACCTCCTTCTAGTTCAACGTGATCCGACCATGTGACCCCCAGCGTTTGTGTTTATCTGCGTCACTGTTGTAATCAGAGACTGTGCAAAAAAGGGATCCGGGAGAAAGGGTCACATACTGCGTCAAGAATTACGTCTACGATAGCTGACAATGGTTAAATTAACATTTAACTCGTCCCTGGTCCAAAAGGAGTCGAGGAAACAATGCGCCGACGAGGTTCTTATTCCTACAGAAACGGTGAGTGTTGCTCAGTCGCAGCTCATTTTGACTAGACGAATGGTGACCTAGCCTGTAGACGTCTCTTTACAACAGCGGCCTCTAGGGTCACGAAACTATATGATTACACCTCTCGGTGTAACAAAGTACTGGAGTTGCACACTCGATAAGCGTTACAGTGTAATAACACATTGTTATGAGCGTCGAAAGTACTGCAGTTGCTCCAGGGTAGAGACACCCGGTAGTGCGAGGCGTATGCAAGTTTTTTTTTTTTTTAATGCGCGGGCCTTTTGTTAGCTGCAGCACTCACTATCGGTTTCTTTATTAACTGTATCTCGTATCTGTATAAGAATTGGTAAGCCTAGCCCCCGTTATGTGTTTTCGTGAGCGTTAAACACTAATTAAGCATCCTATCGGACTCGGGGAACGAGTAACCTGTAAACAGTAGGCGTATTAATCCTGTCTCTACGGGGGGTATGGAGGTTATTTTTTAGTCTTATGGGAGGGACACACACACAGACAACCTGACCCTTGAAATTCCGACTTCCCAGTTTAAATCATTGGTCAAATGGACAGCGACGACACCATTAGTGTACAAAATATATTTGGCCTTCAGATCTTGCATGCGACACATATTCCATCTTCCCATGGGATAATAAACTCGTGCAGAGAGAGAATACATTCGTATATTATCATTTGGCTTAAATATGAGACACACAAAGGGAGAACTGTTCTTGCGAGGGATCCCTTTATGTTTGTGAAACACGTGGCGACAGGACGTGACTACAGATGTAATCTCGCGGATAAGGGCAGACGTTTGGAAGTCTGGAAAAAGTCTTGCGGGGCAGAGTGCGACTCCGACTCACACAGCTGAGACCCCATTTACGCCCTCCCTATCCACACGACAGAAACAAACTCAGATCTCAGATTTTAATGAAACGTGTTAAGAAGCATCAGGGTCAGAAAGGCAGCATGACGGCGCCCCACTATAGCTGTCACAATTAAGGCTAAAATTATTTCTCCAAATGTATTCATTGCCAAATGTGTTGTGAAAGGTTGCGCAGTTACAATGCACAGATATAATACCAAGATACTACCTATACCATGCGCCATCAAAAAGCAGGCACTTGGATTAAGTTTATGTGACTGTGATTACTAAGGCCAGGTCTTGCCCAAGGGCACTCCAGCATTGCAGTCATTCTGTCACTTGGGGTCACTACCGAGCCTCGAAAAATGGACTCCATTAATGTGTATGTGTAAATATTAAAGTGACTCATAAGGGGAGGGGTAGAGAGGAGGGAAAGCCACTGAGCACTAAACAAACAACGCGTTATAAATGATGGTTTCAACCACAAGGGTCATTCCGGATACAAATGTGTCCCTTTAACCATCGTGTGTGTGTGTGTGTGTGTGTGTGTGTTTTGCATGCCCGCAGGTGCCCGTTACCTTCGAGCAGGACGTGGAGGAGGTCCTGCACGTGTACCGCCGGCAGTCGCGGCTGTGGTGCTGGTGCATGTGCCTGGGCCTCGGACTCATGCTGTCCTGCATGGTGGTGGGCGGGGCCTACTTCTACCGCTTCATCCTCCAGGTGAGAAGACACACCTGGTTGGACCATAGGCTAGATTTAGGGTCGATGGAGAGATTACGTCAGTGCATGCATTCCTTTTGAATTGCGTTGTTTTGAATGTAGTTTTAGGAAATTTCCAAACCTGTTTTAACTGTGTATGGCGTTGTTTATACTGTATGTTTGATATATTTTGACCCTGGGGGGGTTGCAAGATATGAACAACTGTTTTGGGGGTCGTGCCTCCAAAAAGGTTAAAACCCACCGGGATAGATAGATAGATAGATAGATAGATACAGTATGGATAGATGGATACAGTAGATAGATACTCTATAGCTAGCTAGCTAGATACAGTATGGCTAGATAGATACAGTATAGATGGTAGGGGTGTAACGGTTCTCAAACAGAAACAGAAACCATAAACGTCTGCGGTTCATTTTTCACTTCACAATTAACTCCTAGAACCGCGGAAACTTTTTCTACAGAGTTGCATCACAACACAACGCCAAGCGACGTATACATCCTTTTGTTCTCAATAACGGCCCATTAAGCCTCCGTCGCTGCGATGTCAGGGGGTTTGGGCAACAAGTCTATTGCCTTCCCATTGTATTCTCAAACGAAACAATGTGAAATAACATCAAAACGTTGTGTACAAACATAGCAAGGTGTAACTTGAGTGTCATTTCGCTGAGACATGCAAAGCGCACATAGAACACACACACACGCACGTAAGTGCGTAGAATAAGGAGGGAGGATGCGACACGTTCCACTGTCTTGGTGGGTGCCGGAGTTACTTAAACGTTCAAGTGGTTCTCACCGGACTACAGAAGCCTATAGTCCATGTCCACCAAGGGATGGAAACTGTCCTGACGGCCGCTTTGCTTTTGCATGCCGTGTCGGGCCCGCTGTAGCTGTGAGCGCATAGTGCGCTGGCTGCCTGCCAGCGCAGCGCTCGGTCGGTTGATTTGGTCCCTGTCCACCTCGGTGTCTGAACCCACAGCAGACACACCATTCCAAGTTGTGTAGCATTTCCAAAGCCTATTGGGCGTTAGTCTCGCTTCGTCTGCTTGCCATCGTGTAACTCTTCCTTATGTCTTTTTAAAATGAAGCTACAAGCTAACTCGGACCGTGCTCAAGCAATTACCAAGGCAATCAGGGTTTTCATGGCACTGGATATGTGCCCTTTTTCAGTTGTTGAAAACAACGCATGCCACGGATTGAACAGACCATGTTCCAAATTGTTTGTGATTTAATAGAACCAAGAAATGTTTTCCCCGTTTTTTCTTGTTTCCCCCAACCAAAAAAAGACCCGAGGTCTGAACTGAACCGTGGATTTGGAGAACGTTACACCCCTAATAGATAGATACAGTAGATGAATAGCTAGATCAAGTAGATAGATATATCTAGAAGCCCACAGATAGACAGAAAGTCATTTGAAGGAAAACCCCGTGGGTGGTTTGTATCTCCAGGACCCTGACCCCTACTTCCAACTCCCCCCACGCCCCACACCCCAGGAGGAGAAGGGGGTGTTTTTCTGCGGCGTAGACTACCGCATGGAGGACTACATGGTGAGGGACGTGGAGGAGGAGGACGAGGACGAAGGCCCCGCGGCCGCGCTCCGCCACATCCAGGAGAGCATCCGGGTGCTGGAGGACGAGGGGGTGGAGCTCATCAACGTGCCGGTGCCCCTGAATGACGAGGGCGACCCAGCCACCATCGTCCACGACTTTAAAAAGGTACGCTCCTCCATGGTGTCGCCCCCCCAGAACTCCAGATTGACCGCCCGGCTCGCTGTTTGTGTTTTTGATACACAACGGTGGAGGGGAGGGGAGACCTAAACAACAACGGTTTTGTAACACTGCTTTCAACCACAAAGGTCATTCCAAACACAAACAAACCTTTAATACAGCAGAAACAGTTTAGACCCATTGGGTACTACTGAATCTCAACTGACGTCGAAGCCTGGTACACTACTTAAATAGTGTGCCCTCCTTTAGGATTTGAACAGCATTCGAACAGGATTCATGGTCTGATGTGTCACAAAACATGTATGACATAAATGACTACGTGCAGTGTTTAAATAAACACTTTATATAAATGAATAGAAAAAATGGCACTACAATGTTTTTATGCTCACCACATTGAATTGTTAAAACTGTTCTGTGTGAAATCGCTGCTGGGGTCAGATTTGCTAATGCTCATTTTCTATCGGCACTGCTTGTTTCTAAAATTCTCTCGCCCTCTCTCGCTTTGTTCCTGCCTCTCGTCCCCCCACCTGACCAGAGGCTTACAGCCTACCTGGACTTGACCGTGAGCAAATGCTATGTCATTCCTCTCAACACCTCTATCGTGCTGCCGCCCAAAGAGTTCCAGGAGCTGCTGATTAACATCCAGGTAAATTCCCGTCAAGCCATTCAATTTAACATTTCGAGAAGTTTGATTCAGGGAAAGTTGATATTATTTGATCTTATTAAAATGTTTTTTCTGCTGTTCTTCGTAAGCCAGACAATGCATTTCGATCGTCGTTTTTGCCCTCTCTCTCCAGGCTCGTGTCTCCCCCACCCAGTCTTACCTGGTCCACGAGCAGATGATGGTGACGGAGCAGCTGGAGGACCTGGAGGAGCTGGGCTCCCACATTTATAGTCTGTGCCAGGGCCACGACACCTACATGATGGAGCGCAGAGCCACAGTTCTGGGTCAGTACAGGAACGAATGGTATTCACGGTCGCAGTCTGCTATTCACAGAAGCACATGCTTTTCTGGTCACTGGACGTGGCACTTTAATTAAAGCCCCTGTCCACCCTCACAGGTGTTTTGCATTAATGTGACTGGTTAGACTCTCCTCAGGGCTGTGTGGGCGTGTACAGACCTCGCTTGATTGACATGTTCCTGTGCCATGTTAGTTTTGTTGCCCCCTGTTAAGGCGGGACAACAGACACCTGCTTCAGCGTCTTTCTTCAACCTGAGAAGGTCTAACTGGCCAAATGTGTGTGTGTGTTATCAGGGGCTTTAAATGACCAACCATGCCACTAACAAGTTAAATTTGCGTCTTTGATTTAAACTATACAGTTTTACTCCAGCAATCTCTGGATGTCTTGAGGAAAATGCTACTTTTTTTAGAATAGCATCAACAGATGCTGATGAAGGCCCAACTTCAACCCAACCAACCACCTCTTCTCTTTCCAGGCATACAAAAGCGCGAGGCCCCCAACTGCCACAAGATAAGGCACTTTGAGAACTCCTTCGTAGTGGAGACACTGATCTGCGAGCCCTGAACGACGGGAAACACTCCCGACCTTGTACAGCCTTGTCTGTTATTTCCTCCTCTCCATGTAGATTCTCTATACTCTTTCTAGCACCGCTGATGGACATCGGTAATGTCAAGTTCCTCCAGAGCAATATTATGTGAATGGTGATTTTCTCATGTATAATTCACTGTGTAAGAAAACTATGTACAAGGTTACCTTCCTGCTAGACGAATAGTCATTTTCTGAGTTCTAACTGGGAGTATTGTTGAGACACTCAAAAACTAGCGTTTTAACATTGCAACAGTTTTTTGTTTAAAAAAAAAAAAAGGCACTACAAGTGATTTAATGAGCTGCAGTAGTTAACTTAAACAAGTCTCAATTCGAATATCTGGAGTAGAGCTGAGAAAGACTCCCAGTTTGCAATATATCAGACACGCTTCTTCAAAATCCCAACTTATCCCTCAAAAGCTTATTTTTTTTCCTTCAAATTGTTGTGGGATATGTTCGATGTATGTACTCCTCTGGAGTGTGTAGTTTTAAACGCCTTCAAAGGTGTTCCAACACTGAACCTAGGTAATTACTCTGTTTAAGGGTATTACTGTAATACAATTTGATGTACTCAAGTGATGATATGCGTTTTTAGCATAGGATTTTTTTTTATATATATATATATATATATATACATATACACACACACATACATACACACACACACACCTGTTGTGGAGTGCACAACATTACCAGATTTCACTTGCATCATTGGCACCAATTTGTATATAGCTCAAATATGACAAAACCCAAGTGATTACTACACCAATAAATCTCAATACTTTTATTGTCTTTGTTGTCATGACTTTACAAATATGATACTTCTGCAATTGAACTTGAACTGTGCAACACAATGGCATTATGGACTCTACACCCCCACCCGCGGGACACTCTTGCGATTTCAGGAACCCGTGAATCCCGCAGACAAAGGAATGTGTCATATGTATGATCTCCTCATCTGGACCACTCAAGCTGCGACCTAGCCAAAACAGGCCCGGTCATCTTTATTTTTAAATTGCATACGATCAACACAGATCAAACCCAATTCTTTCTTTGCATGCTGGATCCACGTGTATTTTTACAGAAACTATTTTCACCCTTTGACGTAATAATAGCTCCTTTTAAAGGGGAGTAAGCTTGTCCTCCTCCATCCCCCCCCAAGACGTGGCGTTGCAGTCAAGTCTCTTTGGATGAGAGGCCGGTGGAACCTGGTTTAAAGCTGCAGGGGTGCTCGTCTTACAGAATGGTTGATCGCCACAAAAAGGGTTTTTCAGACACCAGTACAGAGAACAGCAGCATGCAAGACGCACACACATACCCACTTGTATTTTTTTTTTAATAGAAAATAAAGATTCTGACAGACATACAAGCACAGAGCCCTCGGAAATGCCCAACAGCCAAGCGTATAGGAAATAAGTGTGTTGTACAACACTTCAGACCAATCCTGACAAGGCAATATTAGAAAGTAGCCGTGGAGGAAGGGGTCTCGCGACTGGTATAATAATAATAATAATCATAATAATTCGGACACAAGAGGCTGGCATTGTTTCGTATGGTCACTTTTTTTTAGTTTTTTTTTTTTTTTTAAAGGATACATCTTACATTTATATTACCTCATGTCCTGTAGGATACACATTTACTACAAATGTACTGTATGTGCTTTTAATCCAAAATAACTCTGGAAAAAAAAGAGGTTTCTAGTTCAAAGACTGTCCGTCCCACTCTGGCCAATTTATTGCAAATGAAGTGATAACCTTTTAACACAGACGCGCACTTCAATATGGCACAAGTGTCTCAGAAATTACCCAAATAAAGTGGTGAGTTGATGGGTGAATATCAAACCAAACCAAGAAACCACCACATCTAAAAACATTAATACAACTGAAATATATGTATTTTTGCTTTTATCGAAACATGCAGTTTGCCACTCTGCAAGCCCAAACAAAACAAAAAACTGATTCTGGACCTGAAGATAAACCACACCCCCTCTACCTCACAGCACAAGGGAAGGTAGGTTATATAACAATATTTCAGGTCTCAGTTGATCATATGAACCAGGCGGTCAAGCTTTCCCTGCTCTGCCACCGGAGGTTTTGTGAAGGCTACCTTTCTGCGAGTTCTTCTAATATACATATATTATTCATCACAGGGAGCTGCAGAGAGACCATACGGTAAGAATCCAGGTCATTGTGCAAGTCCAGATCAAACACTCAATCTCTTATATGAGGCCCTAGGTAATTAATTTCCATATCTTTCTATCTATAGATATATATATCTATAGATAGATATAGATAAAACACCACACCATCTGGCAAAAGTGAAGTTTGTAGTGATTAATATGCACCATATTGCCTTGTGTTTGAGTAGTTCTCACTCCGATTAACTTATTAAAGCAATCTTTTGGGGTGGGGCTCATATTTATTAAACATCTGTGACCCACTTAAACCTAGCTTAGGCGTACGTCACCTTTTAAGACATGTACATGTGCTTATCTTTGTTAGTGAATATCAACTTTGGCACACTCCCTGCCGAGCTACCTAACCAAAATCGTGACGGTAGTTTGTTCGCAAACTACGGCCTTTTACCTCGCAAGATGAGTATCATCTTTGTATTATACTGTAGATAAGATATAGCGATAAATCTTTGACTTTAAAATGTCTCTGGAGTGTTATGAGAAAATATACACGTGAAAACCTCCCCGTGAGGTTGGGGAACACCGGATCAACAATTCTCCCCAAACAGGCCTTGTACACCAGCAGCTCACATAATAGCCAACTACGAAATCCAAATAAATATAGTTAAAAATATGGGCAAATATGGGTAAACAGAATGCATCAAATGAAATAAAGGAGACAAAGCAAAACAAAGATGTGGCCTTTTTTTTTTTTTCTTTCTTTCTTTTTAAACCAAAACACAAACAAAATCTCCCAGAATGCAATGTAGTAACGCGAACATAGTCCTGTTCGTTAAAAAAAAAAAAAAAGATAAGAAGGCAGAATATACCTAGAGTAGTGGTTGAATGACGACGACCATCGAGAAAATGACAGGGCGTCAGTTTGTCATTGCGGTACTTGTTTGTAAAAAAAAAAAAAACTGCTTCCTTCGTTATCACCCGTCTCTGTGCTCCGCCTAGAGTGATCATGCTCTGTCTGACCAAAGTCTTTGACCTTTAACCCCCACAATTCTCTCCTCCCCATCCCGACACCTGGTAAGCCCCTATCAGGGAGGGGTGGGGGGGGTGTTCAGTCGGCGTAGTGCATGATGGACTCGACGTAGTTGCCGGGGAAGAGCCCCGTGGTGCCGCTCATCACACCCTCGTACCAGCCGTCGTCGTTCTTCTTGATGACGTAGATGATGGCGCCCTCCTGGAACGACAGCTCGTCCTCCTTGTCCCGCGCGTAGTCATAGATAGCCACCACTAGGGGGTGTGGCAGTGACATGTTAATAACAGTAATGCCTGAGACCGCCAAATAGAAAAAAAAAAAAACAAGTTTCTAGCTAACTAACAATTATTACATTTAAAAAGAAGGTCACAAATACAGTTATTACACCCTAGTATATACAGTCTGGTTAAGATCATCAGCAAAATGCCTTAAAGGAATTCTCAATTTGTGTTTCGAGATATAGTTGAAGCTGGCATTTCCTAAACGTTTTAGTTATAAACATCTCCCTGCCACTTATCTCTACTCATCCCCCTACTGCACTCCTAAGGTCACACTTTTCTCTCGCCCTCCCAAAAGCACCTAATCCCTGCTCCGTCTGCCCTACCTTTCTCCAGGTAGGAGCGCGGCGCCCAGGGTGGGTCCTCCTCCGCGTAAGGGTCGCTATACTCCACCACGGCGGACTCCTCCTCCTCGTCCTCCTCCTCCTCCTCATCCTCGTAGTCCTCCGGCGGCGGCGGCGGAGGGGTGGCGTCCTCAAACACCGGCTCCTCGGAGGGCGGAGGGGGCGGCGGTGCGTCCGTGACTGGCGGAAGGAGAGGGGGGGAGACCAATCAAAACATTTAATAGAATGCATTTAATAGAACTGGGAAATACAGGCTCCATGATGAAGGAGAAGTGACTTAACACAATATCATGCAGGGGGGGGACGGGGGGGGATCACATGCAGGGGGGGGGATGGGGGATCACATGCATGCACAAAGACACATACATAAACATGCTTCATGCACTGTGTGACCCTTTGTCCCCTCATCTCTGGGAAACTGCATATTTCTCCATTTAATTGTTTTCCCAAGAGCCTTAACTAATCTGCGACCTTGCACCCGCTTCCAGGCATAATGAACGAATGACTGGCTGGTTACGTTACGTTTGCACTGACGGCCACTTAAGCCAGCTTTACACCGTTTTTGGCACTTTTATGCACGATTTGGCATAAAGGTCGGCCGATAAGACCCGTGCGACGAATTTCGGAGAGAAAATTCAGTCGTGCGTCGCGTAGTGGGAGCATTGATGTGAACCAATGGCATGGCTATTCTGTCGGAACCACTTGTTGACAGCTGACAAGAGCCGAATGGAAAGCCGAAGTGCAACATGTAGTTTGGACCGAGCCTATGGAAGCAACGCAGGTTGAACTGCAGCAGCAGCAGCCTGGTCTGTTCAACAGCTAGTCCCGAGTTTACAATAACTAAAAAGGGAGTCGGGGCTTAGGATAGGTCTTCACAACCCTTTTCTTGCCCTAATGCGGCGATCCGCCTCAGCACACAAAACAGTGCAAGCGAGCAGAGCCGCACACCGGTTTCTTGTCAACATTGTGAACACGCCACGTCATTCGTGGTGGAAAGGTGCGTGGTGACATTGCGATCCACTCGCATAGTGTGAGCACCCCTGTCGTGAGGACTCCAGCGTATGGACCGGCGATTCGATCGTACAGTGTGAGGGCTACAGATCAGGCAAGATTATTTTTCGGCGCACAGTGTATACCCGACTTAGGAAGTGATCAAGTTTGGGTGAAACCGCATTGACTCTTAAAAAAATGGAAAGAGAACCCAAAAAAACTAAAACAAACCGAACAAGGTGCAAGGGTAGCATAAAAAGCTACTGGCTAAGCCAATGCTAGCGCTGCATCACTAAATTGTCCTCATGGCGATGGGGATGGAGGATTGTGTGTGAGGGGGTGATGAAAACAGAGCATGCACAGCTGAAAGCCACTTACTGGTCTCCTGAACCCGGGCCACAAAGCCCATCAGAGGCAGCTGGGGGGTGATCTGCATGGAGGGGGGAGGGGGCGCGAGTGGGCCTGCTACCACACCCCACACACACACACACACACACACACACACACACGGACAGAAAGGAAGAGAAGGTGTCGCGTATTCAGAGAGCAGGTGAGAATGAAGAGTGAATCAAGGCTAGCATAGAACAGGAAATGACGCACAAACAAGACAGCGGAATTAATAGACATCACCACTGTACCGCCAGAAATGTCTGATATTTGAAGCTGCATAGAATAACTGTCTGTTACCATAGTAACTCGCTTTCGGGCACACTTCCAGACAGTGTACCGTACACCTCATGTCACGACGTTGGTTTTACTGCAACTTAGCAAGACTAATTACATTACTAATAGCAATTAAGCATTAATAAAGTTTTAAATCAGCTTTAGCATTAAGTATTATATATAGGAATACATATTTTAACATTAGATGATAACGATGACAAATTAAAGAATCAATATGCCGAACATGACGGCATGTAGCAGATAATATCTTAGAATGACCATATGGAATATTCATTTTTAAATGAAATACTTAAATATTAAAAGACAAGATTACCATTTCAGTGCTCAACAAGAGAAAATGACGTTTAAAGGATGCAATGACAGGAAAGAGACAGGGTTGTGAAGGCAGAGGAGCGAAGACGTTCGGTGAAGGCAGTTACGCTGATGGGACACGACAGCCGAGGTCTTTCCATAAAACACGAGAGCGGTGAATTAAGACTCCCGTCGGTCTGCCCACTCTAGTAAAACTAAAGGCTTGGGGAGAAGATGGACTCCAGTTGACTCAAATTAAAAATAAAAAATGACTTGTTGGCAATAAAACATTATAGACAATGTTGGAGGGTAACGTCGCAGATACTGAGAAATGTAGGCAAATCAGTAGACACTGTAAGGTCTTGGACTTCACAGGGTCCTGGGCTTCAACAGGGTTCACTGATTTCCCTGTATCAGTGACCCTGTTATCAGCACGGGGGGGATTGGATGTGAGAATAATGGAACGGTACGCAAACAGTCAGTGTAACCTAGTTGGCATACCTTGATTCTGGTTGTAGTGCAGTCCACCATTGACCTGGTTCTGGTTGTGGGCCTGGGTGGGCTGGCCTGTAACGGATGAGGGCCGGCGGTAGGGCAGGGAGCCTCCTACTGGTGGGTTTTGGGGCTGATGCGCAGGCCGATTCATGCTGTAGAACTGAGGCGCACCTGGGACAGGTAAACATCAGGGGGCAGCAGAGTGAGCTTTAGCAAACAGAATTCAATGCCCATATCTCCAATTTGACCAATCCCTATCTATCTATCTATAACAGTGTGGGTAAGTTACACAATTAATTGAAAGTATCCGTCTTCTGGAAGTTTAATAAGGAATGTCAAATAATACAATTATTCAGTTCTTTAAGCAAATAGCTCAAGTTGTTAGGTAAATGACAGATAACAGATTCTGAAAACACATTCGTCCATTCAAAGTATTCTCATTCTGGTGTAGTTAAAAGCCACAGAATATGAGCAACACGAGAGAAAGCCAAGAGGGAGAAGAAAAAAAAAAAAAACACACTAGACTGATGACATCGACAGATACTGACAGCTGATGAGATGCCATTATCGGGCGGATAGGGAAGCATTCGGTGGTGGCAATAGGGAGGTTGGAGGTCATGGAACACCGAGACTGATGAGGTGACAAAGTGACAGGCTGTGACAAGCTCTACATTTTAACCGTTTCAATGTGCAGCCAATATGGCTCTAAACAGCACTTGTAGCGCAACTGTGCAGCCTTAGGGATGCATGTGGGGGATGAGAAGAGGAGAAGACTGGCTGTCTGAAAGCTCAACCAGGCACAACAATAAGCAGCTGTGCCTGAGAAATCAAACCCTTTATTCTTAACGCACAATAAATTGCTATATTCACTGCTGTCTAAATCCACGAGGTAGCAGTTTGTTCTGGTATTTAATCGGAGTGGCACTTATTTATTTATTAAAGATCTATTTACCAGCACGCGTAGTGAACACAAAAGCATTGTACACCGTGAGACACGCCCAATGTCATATCCACGGTAACTGGAGGA
Source organism: Percopsis transmontana (assembly GCA_025447815.1). Lineage (NCBI taxonomy): Eukaryota > Metazoa > Chordata > Actinopteri > Percopsiformes > Percopsidae > Percopsis > Percopsis transmontana. Next base: position 61,935 of record JAOEHI010000012.1, read on the forward strand.
CGTTGCATGGAGGAGCATTCAGCCGGGGGAGGGAGAGCAGGGGTGGGTGAAGGTGAGTTTATTCTGGAAGGATGTGAGGGAGGAGGCGGTGGTGGTGGTGGTGGGTGGTGGTGGGGGGGTGGGGGACTCACCTTGTGTGGGGTTACCGAAAGCAGCGGGGCCGGTGTTAGTGGAAGAAGGAAGCTGGGGTGGGGGAGGTGGCACGGGCGGGACCTCGACGGGGGGGTTGGGGGCCTGTGGGGGGCCGTCTAGGGCGGTGGTGGGGGGTCCTGGGGTAGTGGCGGAGGTGTTAGAGGGAGGCTTAGTGGAGTTGGAGGGGGCGGTACCTGTGACTTTAGGACGCAAGGGCGATGGGGTTTCAAAACAATACAAAAAAAAAGAAGGAAGGAAGGGGAGGCCAGGAAATGGAGGTAGAGAACAGATAACAGTCAGAAGGAAGGACTAAGGAGGCTACAGCCAGGCTTCCTACACACCTGTAAATCCTATAACCAATTACTCATTGTATCATGTTTGTGTATATTCAGTTAATGGGGGCACCGCAAAAATCACCCTGCCAAAAGGACGCAAATAATTCTCAAACTAAGCAATTGTGCACTTGAAAAGAAGTTAATCTGGCTGCCAACAGACAAAATCTTACTTTATTCTTAGTTCTTAGATATTCTTCTTATACTATTCTACAACAGGTCAAGACAATGTCGTAAATAGAGTCTTCTCATTTCCCTCGAAACAAGTGCAATACGATTTTAGGCCTTAAAATGAGACAAATACTTGATTTGCATTATTGCAGTGAATTCTGATTCCCCAAATATGGAAAAAGTGTCAACAATTTAACGTCAAATGTACAGACCTGCGTAGGAACCCTGTAGGCTAAAACAGGAGGTTAGTCAGGCTAGGTCCAAGACACTACGACATCCGGCCAGCAGGGGAGCCCCCGATATAGTTAGGACGGAGGGAATGAGAATTACCTGGGAAGGCAGTGGGCGGAGCCGGGGTCGGCACAGCGATAGGCACGCCGACACTGCCGCTGCCGCTGTTCTCTCGACTGCTGCTGCGACTGCTGCTGGGGTGACTGCCACCGCTGCTGCCACTGCTGATGGGTGGGCACGCACACAGGTCAGACTACGCACACGCACACACCCCAACACCTGCATGCAATCGCACACACTGGCCTCTAGGTGACGGGCTTAAACCTGGCAGGACTGATCGACCTACACTAGCCTTATCGTGTCCTGTGTAGGAGAATATACTGTTCTAAATTCATTCCTAAATGGCATACTGCCACATATCTACATTTTGGCATCAAGAAGGTATTGGCCAATAATTATAAATAAATACAATAAATGACATAGGTGACAGTATGCCTTACTGTACTTAGTACAGTAAACCCAATGTTTGGACCAGAAGTCATTATGTAAGCCTAGTTTTTATTTGCCAAACGGTGGAATGGTCATTTTGGGAATGACTTAACACGTTTCTCTTTTTTGCCATCTTGGGTTGCCAGGTTCCCCGCCACACTAGGAAGTGCAGCCAAGCTAGGAAAAGTACAGCATAGCAAGTCCTACTACGTAGCTACACGCAGGCCTCCCTTAAGACCACCGGACGTGTTCAGAGTCATTGGGAGAGCTGGAAGCCTTGCCGGGGGACACATTAAGCTCCGACAGGTGACGGGACGGGGACATGAGATAGACAGAGATAGCGGCGAAGAGGGCGGGAAGCCTGGAGACATGGTGGAGATCGCTGATGAGACATGGTCGACAGATGGAGAATATGAAGGGAAAGCTGGAGAGTTTGATTTGAAGGTGTGTGTGTGTGTGTGTGTGTGTGTGTGTGTGTGTGTGTGGGGGGGGGGGGTGTTGGGGGCACCGTTTATTACCGAACAAAACAGCACAGCTGGCGGAAATTGCATCAACGC
>JAOEHI010000012.1:63856-74291 GCA_025447815.1 Percopsis transmontana
CCCCCCCCCCCCCCCCCCCCCCCCCCCCCCCCCCCCCCCCCCCCCGCGCGGCCGGCCGCCCGGCCCGCCCCCCCCCCCCCGCCCCCCCCCCCCCCCCCACCGTTTATTACGGAACGAATCAGCACAGCTGGCGGAAATTGCATCAGCGCCTTGGAAAACAAAGTTTGAGTCTATTAATAATCATTACCATAGAAACGCACGTCTAGCCATAATAAATATAAACCTTGTATTTGACTTGGTCCATTACTATACACTACAGTGCAACTGCCGAAGGGAGAGTATCTTATCTTTTATATCTAATAAAGCAGGTTAGTCCACCAAGCTTACCGTTAAGCTTATATTTACATGCTGGAACTGTAGCAAAAGTTTGTGGAGGAAAAACTGTAGTGGGACCCGAGTCTAGGCCACCAGGGTCCAATATGCGGTACCCTGGGGACAGGCAGGGCTTGAAGGTCAGGTTAGGTCAATTCGCAAGCGAAATCAGGTCCAAAATCAATCAAAAGATTTAGCGCTTCCAAGTTGTGTGCCACTGATTTACGCGTCTAAGTCGCGTCAACGCAGAGGCTAAGCCGCAACCTACGCAAGGGGCCTACGCCGTCGGAAGCCTACATACTTGTGGGCTGGCGTATCTGCTGCATGTATCTGCTGCGCGGACCTGTGCGCGTTGACTGCGCATGGGTGACACGCCGAGCCCCACGACATGGGAACGGATGGCCTCCTGCTAAGCTCACGCATAGAGTGTAAACGTTTAGTGTTCTTTCGAATCCCTTAGTTACACCAATATTGTGCATGGGAAACAGTTTGTGCCAGTAAAATCATTTATAAAAAAGGTCGCCGATTGTATTCTTTCGCTAGGAAACTAGGAAATGCCCTCGTCTAGTGAAAGCCATGATTAATGTTCAAGGCATGTACAAATATTTATTTTCAGCGAATCTGTTCAACACACCAATATTGTGCTTGTGAAACGGTGTGTGCATTTACAAGATGTAGCCTGTTAAAGACTGCAATTCCAAAGCACTTCCAAAGGCATACGGTCTTCCATCCAGAAATTGCAGACACGCCCACAAGTCCCTGAAACAGGTCCGCGTCACATAGTTACACTTTTGCGGAGGTGCGCGTCAACCTACGGCGTACGGTACGGAAGCACAACTTAGAAATGAGCGCCTTTACTGCGCTGCAGCTGGAAGTGGAAAGAGGAGGGGGAGGGAACACGGGGGGGAGGGGCGCGGTTTTAGAGGTGAAAAGAGACATGCTTGTGGGAGAGGGGGGTTGGGGGGGGGATACCTGTACGTGCGAGTCCTCTGATTAACAGATGCAGTGCGTGCAGGGCTCGGCTGGGGGTGCGCCGTGTTGCGCGTCGGGCTCGAGACGTAGTCGTTAGGGACAACGGGGGGACGCACCGGCTCAAGCGTCCGATAGGGGGAGTGGCGCCTGCGAGAGGTTCGGGAGAGGGGGTGGGGGAGGGGGGTTTGGACGCCCACATAAGTGTGGGGGAGGAGAGGGAGTAGGAGCGGGGGGAGGGTGGGAGAGCAAGAAACAAACAGGGGGCAAACTTAAAAAACGGGAGGCGACAGGTGATTGGTGGAACATTGGGCAGGGGGCTGAGGGGTTGTCGTGAAGGCGATGTCAACAGGTGTCGTTTGGCACCGTGGCCGGACGCTATCACTGCAGTCAGGCAGAAAACACAGTATTCTTTAGGAATGAGATATAGCACTGGCTCTTATCTTGACACTTAACGATTCACAAAGAAAAACAATACGGGGAGGAACGTCACTGTATTACGTCGTCTTGATAGGGAGCAATTCCTTTTTATTTTTTATTTAAATGATGTTAAATTGATACGCGCAGGAGCTATCTTGGTAAAACCTTAATGATTTTGAAGATACACCTCCATGATTTGCTTTGCTTTACAGTCTGGGAACTCTCAATTGAAATCTGCTTATCAGGTGGTAACAGAACATCCAGGTGGGCAGTTCAGTCGGTGCCCACAGCAATTAGGTGCCCGTGTTCGGAAAATCATCCCCACGTTGGTCTTGCTCTGATTGGTTGAAGGTTGTCCAATCGGCATCTTGCAACCGTGCTTGAAAAACGACCGTCAAACAGTCATTGTTCTGATTAGTTGATGCCTGAAAATACCCAAACCTACAGGCACCACATGGCTTACAAACCGTTTTCAATTGAGTTCCCAGACTAATCACAAAATCAGGATGGTTTTACCCGGCTACATGAGAGCATCAACCAAAAAGGACTAAGAACAACAACCTGACAGCAGGTTTTTAACCAAACTGCAGCCCTGTGCTAATGTTACCCTGTGCTGTGGTGAAAAACACTGACAGCTGATCTAGAAGGTAAGCTGCAATGTAACTTTACACATCTGTCAAATATGGTGACCCAAGGCTGACTTGCTATGGTAAAATGTTGTTATGACGAAATGTTGCTATGGCAAATATGGGGCAGCCAGGATGGGAAGGAAGGGGTGGGGGGGTGGGGTTGGATCAGTGACAAAAAACAAAACAAAAAAAGGACCAGTTGACAAGAGTAACAACATAAATAAATATAAAAAATTAACAATGCCTCTTAGAGGAACACACAAACAACTTAGCGACCAGGCAGGTCCCAGGAGTGACACTGAACACAACGTTATGAGCTGTGCTCAGACAGAGAACCTGCGGGATGACGGACTCACACAGGACAAGTAACAACAGCACTCATAACCTCTCCATCTCAAATTGGATAAACAATACCACCCCCCAGGAGAGCACTTACCACCAGATCTACGCATCTACGGCACAAGCCCCTTTCTTGTGGAAGCGTGACTCCTTGGAATACCCACAGGCTACGATAAGTGACGTTACGTGTGGGGCAGGCCAAACACAGGCGCACTCTGCCCAAGTGGCTGGGCGATGCTCAGCTGAAGCTAGCAGGTACAAGCTAGTAGCATTTGGCTGCTGGCTAGGAGGTAATTGTCGTAGCCCGAATGCTACCATCCAGGAACACTGTGACCTTTGCAACCAAAGCCCCCCCTGTGGCGCCCGGCGTCAAGGTAAATACCAATTAAAAGGTCGAGGGCGTAAAGACCTGAGAGCGTGCCACCTTGTGATGTTTGCAAGGGCGCCCCGGCTCTTCTTCTTTTTTCTCTCTCTCTCTCTCTCTCTCTCTCTCTCTCTCTCTCTCTCTCTCTCTGTCTCTCTCTCTCTCATAATTCAGATGCCTAATCTACCAATCTGCTTAAAAAATGCATAGCAAAAAGGTAATGTTAATTGTAGGATAAGAATTCTGGGCCATCCATCACAAATTATATACATGCCACAGTGTCATAAAGGCACGCATTTTGAGAGACATCCAAGCCTGTTTTTGGCTTCTTCCCACACAGTCTGACTAGCACAGGTGAAACGCCACAAATAAACCCGCCTTGATGACAACTGAAAAGCATCTTGGCCCTATAAAATGCTCTATAAATGTAGTCACAAGGAGGCCAATTAAATAGAGGCTGCGATCTCCATTTTCCATTCCTTGTTTTCTAAAAAAAAATTTAAATTTAAATTTAAAAAAAAAATTTAAAAAAAAAAAAGGGACTAATTTCCGTCCTCTCCGGTGTCTTTCAAGGTGGCGGACCATTTTACATACCCAAGGGTGCCCTTCCCGCTCATGGGGGGGCTGGGGGGCTTTTGCGTGGGCGGGTTGGTGCGAGGGAGCCCGCCTGCTCCGGCCTTCATGTTCTGAGCGCTGGCCTGTGCATGGGAGAGAGGGGAATGTGTCCTGGTTCACATTGGGGATGTGCACAAGGTGAAAACAGCAACCGCACATAACCCAAACACTCACAAATGTTAATTCAATAGCTGCAAAACACGCACGCACAGAAACACACCCTAGCCAAACACACCCACACACACCCCCTTACCTTAAACCTTAGCAACCACTAGGGTTGATTTTAATAGGAGGTAAATTAGGCAAGCAGGCAGAGAGAGAAAAGACAGGAAATAAGAAGATTAATGGATGAATTAGGAGAGAAAGGAGACAAATTCAACATGTATGCATTAATAAACAGACTGTCCAATAAGATTCAAGCAACAATAATGACATAGTGACCACCATCTATGTGAGCCCACTGGTACTTAGACAGCGACACCCGTTACGAAAGGAGCTCATCTTTATTCAGAAGCAAAGCAGAGATGTCACTTTGCCCAACGACGGCCAAACGCCAGTAAGAATGGAAAATTTGCACCCGAGTAGCCCACCTTGACTCCATGGCCCATGTCGTCCAGCAGGCTGTAGTCGACGGGCTTGCGGATGTAGCGCACGGGCCTCTCGGGGTTGGCCGGGGCGATGATCTTGTGTGTGCGGGAGGTGTTCTTGTTGGTGGTGAGGATGCCAATCTCCCGCCTGGCCACTTTCTCTTTGTGGATGTCCACCGTCTGCAGTCAGACAGAACGGACCAAGTCATTTTCTCGTATTGAGCCACAGCATGGTTCATTTCTATTGTTTTATTCACTTACAAAAGGGATGCAGGCAAGCCCGCTTCAGATTCCTACACTGGATATTATTTATTAAACCCAAATAAAAAAAAACGGACAAATACAAATTATTGAATTTAAATTTGATAACAAAAGCCAGGTCGAATGATAAATAAGTGATTTAATGGTGTGTACACTATTAAAGTGCGCTGTACACATAGGGCTCTAGTTGCATAGCAGTGTAAAACATTTCCTTTGTTGAGGCCACGTTTTTGGATCCCTAACCCCGTAGCAGGGTCGCAGTCAACTTCATTTGGACAACCCGTCAATTTGGCCTGCATCGCAATTATACTGTAGTAAACATTGTTAAAAGGACCTTCCTTGGCAAAAACAATTCTACACTTCCCCCCAAAACAAAATAATATAAGAACATAAGCTAACCTAACATAGCAATTGATGGTAAACTGTATTATCCCTTAAGGCCTGGCTGGTATCCAATACATGTTTCTCAGATACTCCAGGCTAGTACAGCGTGTGTTTGTGTGTGTGTGTGTGAGTGATGCATACCGCCTGCGTGGGGCTGCCTACCTGGGAGATGTGGTTGATGGAGGACTCCATGCGGCGGAGCTGCGAGGCCTGGATGTCCAGCATCTGGAGGACATTGTTGGCCAGCGTGTTAATCAGGTAGGCGACACTGGCCAGAGACTGGGTGGTGTAGTTCTTAGTCTCCTCCAGCGCCCTGTGCTTGTCTGGTGACTGTGGGGGGATGGGGGGGGGGGGGGGGGGGGTGAGGGCGCAGATGATAATTCAGCACTGCACCCGGCCAACATTATGTTCTTAATGAGCACGTCAAGCATGGCGGGTAGCCGATAAACAGAGGCCCCCGAAACCCCTTGCTAATTTCTATACAGACCAATTATTTGCAGCAAGGCTGCTTAACCTGAAAATAGAATGAGGATAAGCATGGGAGAATATCCTGTTAAAACATCTCAATTTTATTTCCACCAGCTCATCGTGATGTCTGCTGTATTGTTCAGCATAAGCAGTCTTGTCGGTGAAAGAATAAAAAGGAGCTGGCGAAGGCTGTGCTAAGGCACACTTCAGTCGATAGCTGTCAACAAAAGGAGCTTGATTTCAGGTCTCGGAAGGAAGGTTTCTCTTTTCACACCGCTGCTTGTTTGAAATAAATAAATAATTCCATTATACTCGTGTACCGGAATAGATGAGAGCGAGATGAGCACATACAGTAGGATGCAGACAGCTGCAGCCTGTGGCTCACACAGCTGCAGCCAGGCTGTTAGTTAGGTTAGACTGTAGGCACAGCGGCCCGTGGTGCATTCCAATAAGGCTTCTATACAATTAATTGCGTATGGAAATCACAAACCACAGCAGATTTTGTTTTAAGTCAAAAAGGGGCTGCAATGTTGGCATTTTTTCCCCCTCCTTTTTTCGAGAAAAAGCGCTGTGCAGAATCCATAGCCGATAAATCTAATTGCGTGTCAGAGAAAAACAAATATTCGCCGTCATACCGAGTTAAGATGTGCTTTAAGAACAGGCTAATGAATATGAGGGAACTGCAGCTGCAATTCTGGGGGGGGGGGGGGGGCTGTGTTAGGCTGTGGGCACAGCGTGGGCACGTAGGCAGAAACATCAAAAGGGCAGAGGGACCAACTTATGCTTCTGCTGGGAAACACTGTTCTTTGGGAGAGGGACTTTTCCCTTCCTATGGATTGATACACCACCGTATCCCTGCAGTGTTGGTTTGGTGCTCCGACCCGCTACTTTTACAACACTGAACGGCCTGCATTGTGTCACACTGCCAACATAATCAATTCTGACATCATGGTAAAGTTACCGTTTTCCGCTTGTTGCTGTGGACAAGTTATCGCGTGCAAGAGCCGTGACTCCAAACTGTTGCTCCGTTTGTGGGATTATTCTGTTCCTAAATTACGGTAAAGAGGTGAGCAAACAACCAGAACTAGGTGGTTCCTTGTGTACGCAAGCTATTGGACGGTCTCTTGCCACGAGGCAAATTTCTAATTTAAACCAGGTGTCGATGGCAGCAACAGTGCCCAACCCTGTGGCAGGCCTCCCAGAAACCGTGGGATGGCAGCACTGCAGTCAATGTAGCAGCTCTGTGCAAAAAGCATCCACACAGTTCCCATACACACTAAGCTACAATCCTACGCCTTGAGCAAAGTGGAAGGCGAGGCATTGCCAAATTAGGCCTTCATTCCTAACAAGAGGACAAACAGGTTATCTGGTAAAAGCCGAAGGTGGAGAACAATAACCTAGGCTATGCCTTCTTTTGACCTACGGGAGTATATTTTATATAATGTTTAAAACAAATAAACTCCACCAGCTAGTATAGTACACCGCAAACTGCAGAGAATAGAACCTCCAAATGAGTGTGGGTGAAATGACCAGGTCTACGCAAATGACAGACTGGTAGAGTAGAAAGGTAGTGATTTAGCAGCAAGAAAAAATAAATAAAAAAATATGCCAAGTCCAATAAACTTTATTAAATCCCAGACTTTTGAATAACATTATAATAAAGGGCTTTGACAGACAGAACCTGGGGAAACAAAGAAGAGTTCTGTATAATTTTTGTCAGGAGCAGATTTAAAATGAGCCCCAAGAAATTTTGGGAGATTTGGGGAAGAAAAAAAGGTTACAGGTTATATATTTCACCTCACACACCTCTTCCACTGTGAATAAATGCATGAAGCCCTATGAATATTGTCTCACAAGAGATATGTAGGCGGCTGGACCCATCTCACAGCAGGATGCAAAACCTTGTGAAAATCTGATGAAGCCAGAATATTAAAGTGCCACAGTCTTTCATATAATAACCTGTCGGACCAGATAAGCACATATTCATTGATGTCGTCATATTTCGGTTTCACACTTGTCAAAATGCCTTTCCCAGCAACAGTTATTCCAATGTTAGCCAGGATAATTACAGGTCTTTGAAATGACACCTTCGGGATTTAAGTACTGTATGTTCAAAACTGGTTTTAAAGCAAGCCTTTAAACATGTTCCATACATAACTAACAAAATCGTGTGTATTCTGGTATGACAACGTTAACGTTAAAAAATACGAAATTCATTTTTAGGTAAAGGAACAGTGTGACAGAGAGGTCATATTTTTATTGGTCACAGGTTACAGAAACACAAGGTCTGAAATACATTACTTCAGTTGACAGGCGAAATGAAAAACCCCAATACATACTTCAACAAATTAGGCTATAGGTGCAGTACATGTAATACAAGATGATAAAAGATGCATCTTATAACAAGCAAGCACCGTAGTAGTACATCACGACGCGTGGATGTTAATAAAAGCTGTCACGGCTGATTTACTCCTGTCATAGAAAAGCTACAAGGGAGAGGTTTCCCCGTTAACACATCCCCGCATCCCAAGAGAATTCGCGATCAATCTTATGCTGTACCAGTGATTGATCACGACGAGAGCAAAGCATGCAAATTGATTTCACGGTGGCGTCGACCCAGCTGGCTGCTCTCAGGTTTGAACCGTGGGTGATGCCTGCCAGTGCCGAGCTTCGAGGAGCTAGCCAGCTACAGCTAACGATGGACGTGCAAGTCACAGACGAATTTATCGAAAACGACAAAACTTGAGCATCATTACCAACCTCTGTTTTTATTGTCAATTGCGTGACATGTGTTACGCTGTTGTTTTGTAACGAAAATGACATGGGTGTATGCTGTTTCTGGTAGGCTGACATGACTGAGAAACGTAGTCCTCCGCTAGCCGCCTGCAACACATCGGCAGCCAGGTAGCGCTAGCTAGCCTAGCATCACTTCGCTCACCGCGTTGTTGATCGAAAAAATACAACATCCATGTCTGCAAAGACGACACTTACTTGAACATAGTTGCTTTCGCAGTACTCCGCGACTCTTTCCAAGTTGGTAAAACTGTCTAGTAACGCACTACGTCCTGCTGGAATCTCCTCTTCCAAAAGCATTTGTAGCTCCGCCATTTTCACATCTTTAGCACTATGTGTGACGGCTCTGGAGCGCTTTAGAGGGCATGCACGGTACTGCAGGGGCTATCCCGTCTCTCATGCAGTTGGATAGTAAAGTCACGAGTGTATATTTGCATACACATTCTCCCTCAGATATGCAGGCTGGCCAAGAAGGTCGAAGCACGACAATTTGACAATGTTATCTGTGTGTCGATATCTAATCTTTTGATTAAGAATTAGTTAACATTGAAATGAAATGAAACAAAATGGCATAGGCTGAACAGTGACAAATTATTTTATTTAAAATAATGCTTGAATTTCTAAATCCTATTTAAGCATACCAGGTCAGATTAACCATTTGAGTACAATAAAATGTCAGTCTCCTCGGGATGGTTAGGCAGCACAATGATGCTCTGTTGTAGTCTATTCAGTCTCAGGCACGTAGCAATATTATAATAATATGATTTAAGGACTTTGAAGAAAACAAAAAAACAGAATTCGATCGAGCAAACAGACAGAAGATATACTGTGGTAACATTATACAAAGCAGGTTGGAAACAGCGAAAGGTACACAAAATATCACAATCAACCCAGCAATTCTGAAAAAATATACAGGATGTCAAAACAAAAATTATGTTAGATTGTCCACAAAAATAGTCCACCATTTGACAAAGTTAAGTTTCAGTTGGTTGCTAAAACACAAAGGAAATGTTACATTTATTGCCATTTGGGAGCTGAAACCTGAGTGGTATGAAAGTGAATTTCAACTTCTTTTGCTGACAGTGATCCAAGTGTCATCCTTGGGCGTAGACACGAGCTCAGACTTGACCTCCATGATCTGCCCTTTAACCTGGTGGAGTTTTAGCCGCCTTACTAACGTACTGAGAAGAACAGTAGCTACAGCGTAGGCAAACCTGTCAAAAGAGAAACCACATAACAAGTTGCGACTAGAATTTAATTGCCTGACATTCTTGGTTCTGACTAATCAAGGTCGCCTCCCTCAAAGAACCAAAATGGTACCAGTCGGAAACTACATTTTCGGTAGCTCCAAAAAAATGTATGTTGGAATGGGAGAAGATATGTAGTGGTTCTGTACCTCAGCTCCGGACACGCTTGGTTTCCTGAGAAGCCGAGGAGAGAGAAGCTTTTTCGGGCCGATTCCTTCTCAAATCTATCTGGGTCAAATCTGAGGACAAAGAAATGTATGACTATAATACCATAAAGCGAATGGGCATCCTTTAGCAAATTAGAAGTAAACTGTCAAATATGTTTCACTTGTATGGGACGCTCCAGGTTTCAGAGTCTTGAAGGACAACTCCCAAGGCATAGATCACCAGAGTCTGAAATATGATCAAAATAAAACATTAATGAAGAGAATATATACAAAACAAAAATTATTACCATTACTATGACTATGTGATACGATACAATAATTTTGTTAGCTTACTTTGGTTTCTATCATCGAAACTGTATGCATGCTGTATGTTTAGTCATAAAACTCTGTTCTTATAGTTTTCAGAAAATTATTCTACATAAAAAAAGAGACACTTCTCAATTACATTATAGCGCCCCCAAGAACCCAATTTTTCCACACCAGCTCACTAGCTAATGTTTTGAAACATGCAAGTGCACGTGGTGGTAGGGGGAGAGGTCAGGTGTGGGCTGAATTCCAGACACAAATCCAAGTATTGTCCCTTTAACTATTTATACAAACAAATATATTCCAGCCTTTTTGCAGTTTCTACATTTACTTTACTGAGAAAATGTGCGTTATATTATGCTAACTTTGGTCCACCTCTCTCACTAGTCTGTGGGTTATTTTGTTTTTCTGCAATAACTCTGCAATGGCCTGAAATACAGAGGGGGGGGGGGGGGGGGGGGTGGGGGGTAAGGCGGGAAATTGGAATCAAGTTGGGGGATAACATGGGAAACAACGTTCCCCAAAACGACAGTTAGCCGGGAAGGAACAGGGTTTGGCTTGGCAGTCCGCACCG
>JAOEHI010000012.1:74391-95781 GCA_025447815.1 Percopsis transmontana
GTGTGTGTGTGTGTGTGTGTGTGTGTGTGTGTGTGTGTGTGTGTGTGTGTGTGTGAGTGTGTGTGTTTGTGTGTGTGTGTGTGTGTGTGTGTGAGCATCAGTGCGCGTGTAAGTGGGCATGTGCGATCCGTCCACGTGTGCCCTGACAACCCCCCGTCTTTTCCTCGTCAGATCTACATATTCGAAAACAACATCTACTACCAGCCAGATGTAAGCAGCCGTGCGCTCAGAGTCACCTCGTCGGGCACGGAGGGCGTGGTCTTTAACGGCCTAGCGGACTGGCTGTACGAAGGTCTGTGTACTGTAGGTGGCGCGCTTTACCACGCCTGTTGAAACACGTTACCGCTGGAGGTTTGAAAATATTGAGTTGTTCGGAGACAGGCCGTTCTTTCACCCGGTTGCTTGCGGTGGCCTATTCAATAAATAATCGCCACGCGCCATCAGCGTTAATCAACACCCATTACATCACTAGGTAGAACAAACAAAGTTAGAACTGTGACCCGCTAGCATCACTTAGCGGTGATGAAACATTTTCATGAATTGATTTATTGTTGATTGTATTTAATGGCTGACAATGAGTACTACTGTAGATAGAAGAGTATAATTTTACTGCAACAAATGAAACTCAATAAAAGTGCTTTAGGTAAAAAGCAAAGAACAAAGGAGAACTGCTAATGCTAATATGTACACATGTAGCCTATTTAATATAAACGCTTCATTAATCCTCTGGGGTTAATCGGGTTGTTGCCCCAGTAAACAAACAAATATGAATACTATACTTACAGGCAATACAAAACAAAAAAAAAACGTTTATTTGGGGGGGTGTCATTTAGAAGAGATTCTTCAGTCCCACTTGGCACACTGGTGGTCGCCCGACGGAGAACGATTTGCTTTCCTTACCATCAACGACACCCTGGTGCCCATCATGGCGCTAGCTCAGTTCACGGGCAGCACCTACCCCAAAGGACTACAATACCCATACCCTATGGTAAGTCTGGACTCGATGGCGTTGCATCATGGGAATTGTTGTTCTTTCTCCGCATTGTCTTTACTGTGGATATAGGGCCCAGTTATTAATCCCCGGGGGCAAAACACTAAAGAGTTGCGCTGTGAAAAAGATTCACTCTGTAAAACTAGACTTTAACACGGTAGTAGAATCCTAACTGGGTCATGCATATTCATGGCCTGGTTTTTACAGTAGCCAGCATCCTCCTGGTTAGCGTAGGTCAAATGTGGAGGTCCACAGCACTCTAGCAGGTTGTGTCCGGTCTCCCAGGTATCAGAATATAACAAAATATCCCCGCCGCAGTTTTATGAAATGAAAGCAGATTGTTCAGATTGCTTGAATCTTAATCTGATCTGACCTTAATCTAGGAAGGTTTAGGCCGAAATAGGAGGCAGAGTCATCTAGCTGCTATGTTTCACTGTAATACCTCTCCCTCAAGCTCTCTCTCTCTCTCACACACACACTTTAAGGCCGGACAGACCAACCCCACAGTCAGGCTGTTTGTAGTCAACCTGTTTGGAGCAACACACACTCAGGAACTGCTGCCTCCTGAACAGTTCAAAATGAGGTGACTATGCACACACACACACACACTTCGCATTTCATTTCTTTGCACACATATTTATTCCATTTTTAATGTTATGCAGGCTGAAAATTTTGAATTTCAGTTTACAAGAGGTGAATGTCCACACACACACACAAACACACACACACACACACACACAATTTGCTGTCTCCTTATCAGCTCAGGTTCAGGACAAACACGAGCACATACACATGCACAAAATCCCCAATCTCATTTTTCTCTCTCTCTCACTCTCTCTCTCTCTCTCTTTACCCCCCCCCCCCCCCCCACCCCTCCAAAGGGATTTCTATGTCGTCATGGTGAAGTGGATCGCTAACACCCACCTGGCCGTACGGTGGCTTAACCGCTCCCAGAATGCTTCAGTGTTGACAGTTTGTGATGCCACCACAGGCGCGTGTGTCCAGGTGTGTATTTAAAACGTGTGACATCATCTTCCGCAAAGAATAAATTGAGCCACATCATTTACATGGCGAGTATAGCCTTGAACTTGACTTTTAGTTAAAACAAATGTAAACTGGAAAATGTGGGCGCCTTCGAATCAAAATACTGTCTCTCCTTAAAATGCGGTGTTGGCTGTGAAAGAGTCCACATGCATTCAGGAGAGGCTGTATGGTGCCGCGCATTATGAGTTACAAGCGCTCAAGGCCACGTTTTGAATACTGGTTTTCTTTGCTTTATTTCAGAGACTAGAAGAAACGTCAGAAGCCTGGCTCTCCAAACAGGTGACACTTGCGTCTCCCTCTTCTTTGGTATCTCACGTGTCTCAAGAAATGTTTGTCACTAATTCACAGGCGCCTCCGAATATATTACAGGCAACATATTAAGTGGCCTTTAATATGTTGCCTGTAATATATTCGGAGGCGCAGGCACAGACCTTGGTTGTGTCCAAACTCATCAATATGTACTATGTGTTTAACGCTTACTGTACAGTATTACTACATACTAATGTCGTATTACTTATCACCACAATTAAAAACGTGTATTAAGCGCAATGTAAATTTGCTGCCACTTCACTGCCCATGGTGGCAACAAGGCGCAAAGCATTGTGGGACAGTTTAGACAGTTTACGTACTGACATTGTTCACATACTATAACATTGCATGCTTAAGCACACTATTAGCATGTAGTGCAGAGAACTCGGACACAGCCCTCGCTTTGACAAAGTCACGGCCAAATATCAGCCAACTGGTGGCAAAGCTTGCCCTTACCGAGGCTGCACCGCAGCAGCGCCATTTCCTGCCTAAAGTGTGTCACTCTGTCAGTCAGAGAACCCTTCTCTTTCACACCCTCTCTGCCCAGAACCAGGAGCCATTGTTCTCCAGGGACAGAAGCAGATTCTTCCTGACCCTGCCGGTCAAACAAGGGGGTGGGGGAGACTTCCAGCACGTCACCATGTTCATCAGAAAGGTGACTTCCGCGAATCGCCTTCTCGACCCTGTTCATGTACTTGGTCTCCACGCCCGACCCCCCCCCCCATTCCATCTCTCTCAAGCTAGTGATAGGTTTTGAGGCAGTACTCAATTTAAAAAGCAATCTCAGTACTGAAAGCTGATTTACAACAAGCAGACGTAGTTCAGTCAATGTTTTGTGCTGCCCTCTTAGCTGACAAAAAGGTAGGTATGTATAAAATGCAAAAACTGTGTCCCCCCCAGCCCAATTTCACTTAAATATCCTCCATCATTGGATCCAAAACCCCGCCCCTCTTAAGGGAACATATGTACAGTATTTCCTAGTTTCATTTCTGATTTAGTGTTAACAAGTCATTGAAATAATGATAGTTACTCTATATACCATCAATGAGCAACATTAGATGCTGAAAGCTAATACTCTCTGATGCATCCATAATTTCTCATTTTTCAGTTGCGTAGTGACCAGAATGAGGTCCGACACCTAACATCTGGCAACTGGGAGGCGACAAAAATTGTAGCCTATAATGAAAACAATCAAATAATGTGAGTGAGTTGTTTTTTTTTGTGTAAAACAGAAATTTCTAGTACTGCTAGAAGTGCTTCCACTGCTGCTGACGATACCAGTGCATGTACTACAACTACACCATATCTGCTATTTTTTCATGTGCAATGGTTAAATATAAAATCGTCAGACAGGAAAGGAAAGATAAAACTTTCGGGATTAAGACTTTGGACGACAGGGTCTGTGACCTCTTAAACTAATTAAAGAAAAAGTATTAAAAAAAGACATGAAACACAATACAGGTTAATTAATGGTCACAATATGTAAGGAATTTCCTATTAATATTAAAATGTTTCAGTTTTGCAGTCAGTTTTTTCAGTCATTCAATCCAAAACTTGCATCTTAAGAAGGTCTAGAAAACGCATAACAACCCCCACTACGTCTTTCAAAATATGATTTATATGAAGCACCTTGAACGTTTTGTATGACAAGGACACTGTAACCTTGTTCAATGAACCTGTAATTTTTTAAGCGGCTCATTTCCTCCACGCAGATACTTTCTGAGTACAGAGGACTCCCCACAACAGAGACATTTGTACAGGTAAGACACGCACTACATGCTACATGTCTGCCCTATAACAAGTACTTCTCCTCGGTGCACCATTTAATGTG
Organism: Percopsis transmontana; assembly: GCA_025447815.1. Taxonomy (NCBI): domain Eukaryota; kingdom Metazoa; phylum Chordata; class Actinopteri; order Percopsiformes; family Percopsidae; genus Percopsis; species Percopsis transmontana. Next base: position 78,567 of record JAOEHI010000012.1, read on the forward strand.
AATCCTTCTTGAAACGTGTTCATGTACTTATTTTTCATGCTAGCCTTATACACAGTTGTGTTTGATGAGGTGGGGATATCGTCGATTCACCAAGAATTATTATGTCTGTAGAGAAATTTATGTAGAGAAAAAACTACTAGAGGGCTTTTTGAATGTATACAGAGTAAATGGGGGTATATGGTAAACAGTGGCAAAGCTATGTGCTTCAGTTGTGGTGTTGGTGTAAACAATAACTTTTTAAAAAGGTACACTCCTTGATAGTGTCCCCAGAACCCCAAATATCCGCCCTGGCTCACTGTTTATGTTTTAAAACACAACTGTGCATATGGCTGTATGAGTGAAGGGGCAGAGAATAGTGTGAGCCTAAGAGAGCTGGAGAGGTGGGGGAGGAGTAGAGAGGAGTGCCCGCCAGCACTGACGCACAGGAGAGGCCCTCTCGTAGTGTCAAACTAAGGCAACAAATAAAGTTTACTTTTTGTATCGTTCGTTTCAACTTCAAAGGAAATTCCGAAATCGAGGAGTGTCTCTTTAACTTACTGTGGTGTCGTGAGCAATATCAGATCTCGTATGCCGTCACTGCTCCGACAGCGTGTCGACCATCGGCCTGTTTCCACGGCGATGTGAGACCTGCGGTCTGAGGGACCGCTGTACTTTCTTCGATGCCGATGTCAGCCCCGACGGCCAGCATGTCCTTCTGCACTGCAAAGGTGAGAAGAGCGAAAACGAAAGATAACAAGATGTGAAGATGAACAGATAAAGACAGATATTGGTTAGTACGGTGTTGTGTTGCTCCCCGTGTCTCCTGCAGGGCCCGCGGTGCCCTCCCTTCTGCTGCTCGGCTTTGACGACGTCGAATGTAAGATTTGTTTCCGTTCTTCCCTTGTTTTTCAACGTGTCATTTAGGACAAAAGGACGATCATGATGAGCAAAAAACAGGTCATCAACGTGCCAAATAAATGTTGATTTCAAGGCTACAATGCTGGTTGGAAAATGTTGTTATGCCCTGGTCTCAGTGGCATTACAACAACGTTATTGTGTATTGTTGTGTAGTCTCTGTCCTAATAATTTATGACTGTCCGTGCAGCATATTTCATCTTGGAGGACAACCTTCCTCTGTGGTCAGCACTGGAGACTAAAAAGGCCGTTCATACAGAAACCAGGACTCTAACTATCGACAACTTTGGTGAGAAACATTATGCATGAATTTGTGTGCGTCTATATGCGATATATTGGCCAATACTTCTGTCTCTATCTTGTGCCTTTGAGACGCTTAACTGCCTTAACTGCCATTTCTCAACTGTCAACCGTCTCTCCTTCATGCAGAGTTGCCTCTGAAACTCACCTATCCAGCAGACTTCTCTGAGTCCTACCTATATGGGCTTCTCCTTATAGTGTAAGCCTACTCTGTGTTCACTGCTTCTACATTTCAAAACGGGGAGTTATTGCTGAACATTAGGAAGCGTTAAAGCCCCTGTCCACTCACAACAGGTGTTGTGGGGTATTTTCTCGGGACTGTGTGGGCGTGTCCACACCCGGCTTGAGTGACATCTCCCCGACTTTCCCAGTTGTGCGGAATGTCTCCGCCCAACTTCGAACCGATTCATCCAAATTCACACACACACACACACACACACACACCGCCATTTCTCTTTCAGCATTGTTCTCAACTGTTATTTCTCATCCTTCCCTCCTTTGTCTATCTTTCCCCGCCTCTCTTCTTCTACACCTCCATCCCATCCTCTCTCTCTCTCTCAGTGACAGTTCTCCGGGTGGCCAGGCGGTGACAGACGAGTTCCGGCTGGGCTGGGAGCACGTGCTGCTCAGCTCCGAGCAGGTCATAGTGGCGCGCTTGGACGGCAGGGGGTCAGGGTTCAGAGGTCAAAGGTATACCCAGTGGGACCCTCGATGAAGTTATTTAAGTCCCTGTACATCCACACAGGTGTTTTGAGACTAATCAGGCCTGTTGTCAGAACTCAGCAAAAAAAGACGAATGTCTTTGACACATACCAGAATTAGCTGCAACTTATTTTTTTCCAGGATTTTACACCACAGACTGGGAACAGTGGATGTCCAGGATCAGATAGCAGCTCTGGAGTACGTAGCAGACGCACGCACGCACGCACGCACGCATGCACAAATACACACGCAGGCACACACATGGAAACTGAATTGTTTTCTGCATCCGTTCTAGATACCTGGTCGGACTGCCCTACGTCGACCGAACGCGCGTAGGAGTCTTTGGGGAGGTATGCTAGCCGCTAGCCGCTTCATGCTTGTTCACAAGGATCCGTTTTAGGGTGCTTACTGTTGTAGCAACATTGTCACTACGGCTACCGCAGGACTACGGCGGCTACGTGACGCTGATGATGCTGAAGCTGACGGAGAGGTTCATAACGTGCGCAGCTGCCCAGGCGCCAGTCATCGACTGGACCATGTATGGTGAGAGTGCACACCATGCAACCGCACAGCTCTGAGTTAACCCAGCTGATTAGGTCGCGTCTTGCGGAAAGACTGTTGAATCGTACATTAACTCTGAGGTGCGGTTTTGTTTAGGTCCAGTTAAAGCTGCTGTAGGTAAGATTTGGGAGTGGCATCGAGAGCTAGCTAAAATAGAAGGGAGGAATGCAAGATTTTGACATATATAGAGGCAGGGGCAATCCACCAGAACAGATATTGTCACAGAGCATTTCATTCACTGCTAGCTGAAGGATGTCTATGGCATTTCTAAAGAAATTACACTCAATTTATAACTCTAAATCTTACCTACAGCATCTTGCAATGAGCTGTAAAATGCAGCCGGGGGTGGGGGTTATATATATTGAACATCGTTGGCTATTCCCAATAGTGGCTGCAAGACATTTCAGGGGCACTTTAATGTTAGACTTACCCAGCAATTCTCAGTCGTTGTTAGGATACGGCATAAAACAAGTCACTTCCTGTGTACCTGTGTGGCGTGCTCTCTCGAGGAATGTCGCATCTAGACACTAGATTATAGACCTGTATACTGTAGGCTTCAATTAATGGTCTATTATATTACCACAATCAGCCATTAAAAGCTGCGAAGCGGAGATTTATTTGTATGAAAAAGCATGCCTTCCTGAATATCTTTCTTTTCGAGGATCAGTCCAGTACCATCTTAAATGTTCCGACTCTTTCAGCCTCTGCGTTCTCCGAGAGGTACTTGGGCTTGCCTTGGACTGAGGAAAGCAGTTACCAGGTAAGCCACTGCTACTGCTTTCTCCTTCGGTTGGCCTGCGTGTTTTTATCTCGCCTCGTCTCCGTTCAGAAGTGCGACATGTCGCGCCAGATTGGAAAACAGTGAGGAATGCTGCTCTTTGTGATTCTTGTGTCTGTTTTGTGTGTGTGTGTGTGTGTGTGTGTGTTATCTAAGGTGTCTGCATGTGAGCTGTCATGCTGGGCGCGTTTGTGTGTATCAGTGGGTGTGTGTTCAAAAACAGACACATTAGAAAAACACTTTAGAAAGTCAATTTTATTCTATTCACTAGATGACGATGAAAAAGCCCACACACAAGAAACATTACATACATAATACAATAAACTCTAGAATTCTGAACAAATAGGGATAATTTGAACTGAAAACAGTAGCTACGTGCGTGAAACATCCTGCCTTGTTCCCTTCAGGTGTCTTTGACGCTTTTATTTAAGGGAAGCAACAATTTTACTTTCATTAAAATTCAACCTATAAGGCTACTCTCCAAAAAACGTACATCGTGCTCCTTGTAAACAGAGGAAGAAAAAAAAGGGGTACCAACTGAAAATTACATAATTTCCCCCCGTGAAGGTTGCAGTCAAGGTGTGTTTTTTTGCTCTATGTGGGTTGCCGATAACTGGGCCACAGAAAGCTATTTCTGCACCTCTAACAGCAGGGGGTTGGGCATCAAATGATGCCCACTGAAGGACACCGTAGCACAGTTTAATCACACAATAATCAGCAGCCACTCATCACAGGGCGAGGGGAAGGAGGGAATTGTCCGATAATGTCTTTGCGTGAGAGAAATGGCACACTTTGACCTACTTTCCTGTTTACTGAACGCTCACTGAAATGGGCGTTTATGACCAGAGTCACTGTCTGAATTCCAGCTGGGCAAAACTAGGGTGACATATGCTCTGCCCTTCCGCGACAACTAGATGCTCTTGTTCAAGTGCGCTTCGTAAGCGGAAATAATCACAGCACTTAGGGGGCACTCAGCAGCGTTTAGGTGCTGCGGCGCTTGCACTCCTCTCTACCCCACCTGCTACAACTCTTATAGGTCACGCCGTTCTCTACCCATCCTCCCGCAATGTACCACTAATTGATGTTAAACTTGTTCTCGCCGCGTAGTTACAACAGAGCTAATCACCAATAATGCTAACTATAGTCTTACTTTTGTCACTTTGTCCAGACAAATAAAGTCCTGCCCAACATGAAAGGACTGCAGGGGGGTACCTTGTTACTGGCACATGGAACCGCCGACGGTACGCAGGTCCTGTTCTTTGTGTATTCCGAATATCCATTACAAAATTACACATGCACTTTAGGAAGGAAATGCTCTACAAATCCTTTAAAGCATAAGCTCTCGTAACATGCTTTATTTACTTGCCAGTGAATAATTCCATTGTATGATTACCAGATCTAATTGTCACATCCTTAGCTCAATTTACAAATGAAATCAACATTTAGTAGTTACACTTAGACACTGCAACAGCAATTCAAATCATGAACTTTCACCCGGGGATTAACGCTTGCCTTTCGTTTCCTTCTCCTCAGCGAACATCCATTTTCAACATTCAGCCGAGCTCATCAAACACTTGATAAAGATTGGCGCCAACTACACCATGCAGGTAAATGCTACTGGCAACAGCAAGCCTGTTGCATTTCGAAAATAAGATGGATAGTGGTGAGGGCAGAGAGCAGTTACCATAGTAACTATCAGTTACCATAGTAACTAAAATAAACTGTACTATCCAGGGATTTTTCATGTTATGCTGTTGGTTTCACTCGGGCTTGGGAGGACAAATTTACATTAAAATCGTGATTCAATATTTAACCTTAAAGAAGTTATCCTATGCAGCATTAAAAACATTTTTTAATAAATGCACACATTGATGAAACAGTTACTTATATACACAACTACAACATAACCATCCTTCCCAAAAGAACAGCCACACCGTTAATGCTCCAAACAATACTTTTTTTTAAACCTGAAAGTTTGGACTGTATGCCTGCTGTATTTCTCTCTGCATTTATTTATTTTCCTCACTCCGGGGGACAGATTTACCCAGACGAGGGGCACTTCCTGTCGAGACGCAGCCAGCTGCAGCTGACTCAGTCTCTAATTGGCTACTTCCAAGCATGTCTGTTGGACTCATCGTCATTAGCGCAACAACAAGGCGATGACTGAAGGAAGAGGCACCCAACATGACCATGAGATGTGTAGTGTGTGTGTGTGTGTGTGTGTGTGTGTGTGTGTACACAAGAGTGTGTCTGATGGGCTAAACAAGCTTAGAAGCTTAAGAATAGATTCCATTGTTTGTCAACAGTGGTATGAAATAGGAGACAGACCGTAAACTGCAGTAGAAGCTTTGAAACAGTGAGGGAACACCAGGTGCACCGCAGGAGATGGAAAGGGGATGCCGGTGTCACATGGGACCACCACTTCAGGACAGTAGACATGCCAAGAAGTCATGTCAGTGTTGAAATTAACAGCCTACTTGATTAGTGATCATTACGATAAGGCCTCTAAAAATCTCACACCTTTCCTTTAAATGTAATACAGCATGGCCTTATTCCGTAATATTATTTTTACAGTTACTATTAAATGTCCCCCGAGACTGAGAGGAAAGCCTCGCGTTAGTTGTGTCAGTCCTGTGGACAAGTGTGGGTGTGGTTGGACCTTGGCCATGTCTACCTATCCTTAGATCACAATAGAGCTAAACAGATGGCCCTGTAGGCTATATTACACACGTCTATGTAATTTACAATATTAGTGTTTTTTATTCATCACAACTGTCTTGGTCTCACTGTTTTCAATATGCCATGTTTTCTGTGTCATATACAACGTCCTTAAAGTATATTGCCACACTGAGTCAAGCGTTTTGATATAGTTTGTTAGTCATGGTTAATGTTTTGGTTTGGTAACTATGTTAAATTTATTTGGGGTGGTGGTGGGTGAGTTCCAGTTGTGGGATTAATAAAGAAATGATAGCTGTATTTTGGTTGTTTTATTATTAAAGAATAATACAATACAAAGAGACTAGTTTGTGTCCAGTCCCAACCTTGATAAGGGTACCTCTACTATCCTACATACACAATATTACTGGCATTCAATCACATTAGGTACTGGCCTCTTAAGTGAGCGAAAACTGTGTCAACACAATCACTTATAGGCCTAAATGTATGGCTGTTAATTTGATTTACTAGCAAAACTGTTAAATTAGTCTACAACCCCTTAATATCAAGGAATCATCAAAAATGCTCAAAAAAGAAGGCAGTCATCAATCATTCACCAGACGACGGGGAAGTGTCCTAGAACAAACACCGGCAAATTCGATATCAACATTCTCCCAAACAATTTAGTGGATGGTAAACACATTTCAAGTTTCAACAGAATTTACTGCAAGACAGCAAAAGAATGCCAATAAGCTATTTCCCCACCATTAATCTTTTCCAACAAGTTCGTACATCTTTTAACTTTGCTGTTTGTGTTTGGGGTTGCCAGGTTATATTAAACGCAGGCCTACCCCAAAAAAACAGCTCAAAGCCAAAGGATCAAGGATCGTTTGCTACAAGCCCGATTATAATTCTGCCCCGTTTGCCATACAGTACAACCTAATCATAGACTATAACGTTACACCCACTTACATGCGTGAATCAGGTGTGAATCCTCTGTCCGCAGCTCCGCAGGTGTCGAATTGGGCATGTTGGGCTCGGGCTAAACGCTGATATATATATATATATATATATATTTAAGCAATGAGGAACGAGGACGTGCTATATCGCAGTTCTGAGGGAACACCGGCCCCTTTCACAACGCATTCGAACTAATGCCACATTCACGATATAGCGCATACCTCGAGTGCCCTACTGCTTTCATCAAACGCGCCCCAAATTAATTCAACACGGAAATTAAGCTCAGATGGACCATAGACTGTACAAATAGAGATGGACGTAACACTTGACGTGCCTGTGACTGCAGTGCCTTCATTCACAAGGGATTGACTCGCTTTTGGAGCCAGCCTCAAGTGGCCATTCGACAAACTGCAAGTTTTGGCACTTCCGTATTGGCTTCATTTTCGAATGTTGCCCCTTGTTCACAACACAGTAATGTGGTCACGGCTTCGAGCGTCTTTTAGCCAATCCGCTTTCAGGACCATAACTATGCGTTTTATAAATGTCCTAAAATCCTCCATTTCGCTCACGCCACGCTTCAAATATTTTGTTAACGGATCTGCACGATTCACGTTGCTCGCATTCTCAGGTCAGAAAATCCGAAAAGAGAGCAATAAAAAAAAAAAAAAAAAAAAAATCACATCCCTAAATCATTTATTTTAGGAAAAAGCTTTTGTGGCAGTGACCATCTGTGCAAGTATTATTAAAGCCACAGTGCCATCTTGTGGAAGAAAAGCCAAGGCACACCCATTTTTTCCTAAATGTCCTTTACTAGGAGACGGGGAAAAAAAAAAATTAATAAAAAAAAAAAAACCCCACAACACAAACCCATACACAGAAATGAAAACTCAGTTAAACATCTTTATTCAAAAATTTGGTACAGATAGAGTTCTCCAAACTGGAGAACTATAGACATGGTTTTTTTTTTTCAGAAAGCGAAACCTAAATACCAAATGCCATGGGATTGAATTTTTTTTGTGGTTAAATCACTGCTCGGCAGTAACTTGTGGGTGTAGCATACAGAACCGTTGTTAACACAACAAGTGGCACCTGTATTCATATTTTTTAATCATATTAAATCATAGTGCCCTTCAGAAACTAGAATCGACTTTCATGTAGGCAAGAAAATAAGCTGACAGAGATGTTTGATGTTTTATTTTTTCTTAAACTGGGTTCGACCCATAATGCATTAGCCAATCGGGGAACCAGCCAGCTCCTCTCTTGCTAATACTCCTCTCCCTCTTCCTCCTCTTCGTACGAGTCGAGACCCACCTCCTCGTAATCCTTCTCCAGGGCGGCCATGTCTTCTCGGGCCTCGGAGAACTCTCCCTCCTCCATCCCCTCTCCAACGTACCAGTGGACAAAGGCCCTCTTGGCGTACATGAGGTCAAACTTGTGGTCCAGGCGGGCCCAGGCCTCGGCGATGGCCGTGGTGTTGCTCAGCATGCACACGGCCCTCTGGACCTTGGCCAGGTCCCCGCCGGGCACCACGGTGGGGGGCTGGTAGTTGATGCCCACCTTGAAGCCGGTGGGACACCAGTCCACGAACTGGATGCTCCGCTTCGTCTTGATGTTGGCGATGGCGGAGTTGACGTCCTTGGGCACCACGTCGCCGCGGTACAGCAGGCAGCAGGCCATGTACTTGCCGTGGCGGGGGTCGCACTTCACCATCTGGTTGGCCGGCTCGAAGCAGGAGTTGGTGATCTCGGCCACGGTGAGCTGCTCGTGGTAGGCCTTCTCGGTGGAGATGACGGGCGCGTAGGTGGCCAGGGGGAAGTGGATGCGCGGGTAGGGCACCAGGTTGGTCTGGAACTCCGTCAGGTCCACGTTCAGGGCGCCGTCGAACCTCAGGGAGGCGGTGATGGAGGACACAATCTGGCTGATGAGGCGGTTCAGGTTTGTGTAGGAGGGGCGCTCGATGTCCAGGTTCCTGCGGCAGATGTCGTAGATGGCCTCGTTGTCCACCATGAAGGCACAATCGGAGTGCTCTAGGGTGGTGTGGGTGGTCAGGATGGAGTTGTAGGGCTCCACCACGGCCGTGGACACCTGGGGCGCCGGGTAGATTGCGAACTCCAGCTTGGACTTCTTGCCGAAATCGACGGAGAGACGCTCCATTAAGAGCGAGGTGAAGCCCGACCCGGTGCCCCCGCCGAAGGAGTGGAACACAAGGAACCCCTGGAGCCCGGTGCACTGGTCAGCCTAAAGACACAATAGTTGAGTTTAAACTCACTCCCCTCTACTACTTCCACTAGTGCGTTCATAGACTCGCACCATCTCTACCCCTCCCCTTACAGCCACTAGCAAAGTTGGAATGTACACTCAAGGAATGTTCCTTTAAATTTGTGGAGGTGGGTAAAACAAGTCGCTAAGCGCAAAAGGATGAAACTTTTATAAAACTTACCAGTTTGCGAATTCTATCCAGCACCAAGTCTATTATCTCCTTGCCGATGGTATAGTGACCACGTGCGTAGTTATTGGCTGCATCTTCCTTTCCGGAGATCATCTGCTCAGGGTGGAACAGCTGGCGGTACATCCCCGTCCTGACCTCGTCTGAGAGAGGGGGAGAGAGAGAGGGGGGGTTAGAGGGGAAAGCAACATGGGCTGATCAGGCTAGTAGGTAATAATAACCATCCTGTGGATGTTAGTGGCTTAGTGGCTTAATGGCTTAGAGAGGGTTGCTTGTGTCTGAGGGGAGGGTTACAAGGTTAATGTCCTATTGGTGAAGTGAGTGCCACTGATTCTCCTTCACTGAGCAAGCCTAGAAAAAGTAGCACCAAGTGACGTTTTAGACCAAAGGTTTGATATACATGGGGAGGAGAGAGAAAAAAATAAAATAAAAATCTGCAATGGTTTGTACACGCATGGGAGGATTGAGATTTAAAAAGTTTTGGAGGTAGACAACGAGTCATTTTATTCTACGTAGTGCGGGTCTCCTTGCCTCAGGGGTGGCCATGGTTACCAAATAAGGTTAAGAGTTTGCTCTGCTGCATCCACGCCACTGGGTGTCAGCATACACAAATCCTCCTTGGGTAAATAACCACTCAAAAGGATACTCCTCGCCAACTCACCGATAACCGCGGGGTTCCAGGTGGACAACGGTTGCCATGGTTACCAATAAGGTTAGCGTTGGCTCAGCTGCATCCACGCCACTAGGTGTCAGTATACAGCCCTAGAACTGCCTTTTTCCAGAAGAAAACCACTTATTGGAACTTTAACCTGCCTAACAGCTATATGTATCAACTGAACCAACTGTCACGTTATAAAAAACATTTTCTAACACAACAGCAAGAATATAACTTGTTCTGGAACAGTCCGGGACTTTGGCTAAGGCTATCCTAGTAAAATAATATTAGCAAGCAAAAAAAAAAGGAACAAAAAAAAAATCCTCCTTGGGTAAATAACCACTCAAAGGAACCTCCTCGCCAACTCACCGATAACCCGTGGGGTTCCAGGTGGACAACGGTTGCCATGGTTACCAATAAGGTGAGAGTTGGCTCAGCTGCATCCTCGCCACTAGGTGTCAGTATACAGCCCAAGAACTGCCTTTTTCCAGGAGAAAACCACTTATTGGACCTGTAACCTGCCTAACAGCTGTATGTATCAACTGAACTAACTGTAATCTTAAAACATTTTCTAACACAACAGCAAGAATATAACTTGTTCTGGAACAGTCAAGGACTTCAGCTAAGGCTATCCTAGTTGATAAATATTAGCAAGCAAAAAAAAATAAAATAAAAAAAAATCCTCCTTAGGTAAATAACCATTTAAAAGACGGGTACCTCCTTGCCAACTCACCGATAACGGTGGGTTCCAGGTCGACAAAGATGGCACGGGGAACATACTTCCCAGCACCGGTGTTGCTAAAGAAAGTAGTGAAGGAGTCATCGTAGCCGCCGGTGGGCTTGTCTTTGGGCATCTGGCCGTCGGGCTGAATGCCGTGTTCCAGACAGTACAGCTCCCAGCAGGTGTTTCCCATCTGGACTCCGGCTTGGCCCACGTGAACAGATATACACTCACGCTGGGGGAGGACAGAGGACACAATGAATACTTGGATGGAAAGTTCGGGGACAGCACCAGTTAAAAAAAATACAGCGCCCTTTCCTTTAGGGCAGGAAGATTTAATCGTGAAATGTAGTTAAGTTCTTGAAAATAAATTTTAGGTACAGGATTACAATTATTCCTAATCGTGTTTGATCGTTTGAGGTATATTTTTATAATACATTAATAATGTGCACAATGAATATATAAACCATTTTGGGGGGGGGGGGGTCAGGGTATAATTGTACCAATTCACAGGATTCAGTGTAAACAATGATGGGCTTAGGACAAACAATGTCTTTACATGCAGTTACAAGGCATACATTTTTTTTTTTAATGCTGAATAAGTAGGATTGTTTTGTTTATTATTGTGCTAAATGCGAATGCGTTTCCCGCACCCGGTTGAAGAATGTGTGGCAGAGAATAGGACGGATGCAAAGGTGTGGTCTTTGCACAGACTGGTCTGTTGGAATAACCAAATTGTAATTGACGAGTGGAAAGCTCAATACTTAAAATTCCATCTTATCCGAGTGAAACCCGGCCAGAGGCGGCCTGGCCCGCACACCTTAAAACACGTCGATCGCGTTTCAAAACCTGGTGTGGGAAATTAAATATTAGGCTCTACTGTTAGAAAAGATCAGTTGGACAACAATGAGTTGTCTTGTAAAAATTACCTGGAATCTCATTATTAAGTGCTTCTACTGATAGTAAGTTTAACATCCCAAATAGTAACTATTGGATGGATATTTCGTTATCCATCAAGTGCAACTGGCCCATTAATTTCCAAAATGCTTGGTTCTACACAGAAATTTGTTCTGCGAGCATTTTAAAGTTTAAAAAATGAATTAAAAATAAATAAAAGAGCGGGTCGCTTGACGCAAGCTATGACAGGTAATGATAAAACATAACTAAATACTGGCAAACCATAACCAAGCTTTGCCTGCTTCTAACTAATCTCGGTTATTCAATCTTAATCTCCAATACAAAATGCGTTAGTTGCCCCTTTGGGAAATTCTCAGTCGTTTCGAATTTTATTAAATCTAATCCATTTGGGTCCAACCCCCTGAAAGAGAGCGTTGTGAAGGTTGGGGGCAGCGGTGAGGGGGTCACTGCCCAGGCATGTTGGAATGCAAAGTATAGGCATGACAGCTAGGTCAGCAGCCAGCTATTTCGAGAAGCCCCCCCCCACCCCACCAGACAACACCCAGACAGGCCTGGTCCAGTACGCTGCATCGGCTGTTCTGCCACACTGACCCATTTTATTGAGACTGGCTTATTATGCCAACATATGTGACTATTGAAGAAACGTCACCAGCATGACACTCTTACCCTACATTCAAAATAGACTTGTGACAGAGCATTTATAAAAATAAAATAAAAAAAACAAACACGCCTTAACAAGTCTTTGGAAATGTTCAAGCTTCCAGCACATCCATCTTTCTCAAGCATCTTATCACATAACATTGCAAACTGTCCATGCTACTGTATGGGTCGACGCATTTACCTTATTTCAAGCACTTTTCTAAAACTAGATAGAACTCTAGAAGTGTAATGTAATGATCACAACAACTACATAATGACCCTCAAGATGGTGTAGCCTAACCAATAACCGCATTACTGCTTTAAGTATAAAATAGAAAAATCACTGCTAAAAAAAAGACAACTCCCTATTACTACAAGAACGTTCCTCATAAAACAAACGGTAGTAGATATGTTAAAGGCCTATATCTTTTTTTTTTTAAAGATTAAAAATACAATCTTTAAACAACGTTGAAAAATCAATACATGTACTTTTATTGAACCAACGCCTTACGTTAGGCTATTAAGCTGTGCAAGATGAGAATGACCAGTTTGCTAAAGTGTGACGCAGCACGCAGTTAATACTTCCCTATGCTAGGACCTTGTGTATTTACCGCCACTGAAAAAAATAAATGGGTAAAGGCGTGTCTATCTGCGTGTGCCCTGTGTCAATGAACTGTAGCATGTGGTTGAGCCAAATGCAGTATGACCGCATTATCAATCTTAAAGCTTTATGTCTGGAGAATAACTTGAATTATGGGATTTGTAAAATTTTCCACAATGGTAATTCCTAGCTGCTGGTTAACGCACACCTACATTTAAATGCGTCACGTATGTGACATGTTTTCGGTTATTTCTCAATTGGCGACGGGAAACAGGTTTGTGTCATACGGTGACACAAACCACAAAGCAAAATGGCATGCATTACATGTCAAACGATTCTCCAGAGCACTATAGCAAAGCTCACACGGTCCCAGGCTAATTTACCTGGAGAATATAAAAAACGTAATTTGGTTAATCTTTCTTAAATTTAGTGGGGGACAGCGTCTAAACGCTTTTTTCACATTTAATTAGACTAAAGGGGTCTTGGTAATTCATTATGACTAAGCTATTTTGAATTCAAATGAATACATTTGAAATGCAAAAGTTTTTTTTCCCTTATATCACGTAAAAAAGGCACTTAATGGTGAAACATGTAGCCTAACTTAGCGATACAAGACAGCAACACAGAGGTTTATTGCATGCAGGCCATGTATCTGGCCGAAAACGTATGGGTTGCGTTTGAAACAACCCTAGGCCCCAGAGCCACATCCGCATAACACGCAATACATACGCGAATATATCCACCAGCATCAACGTAGGTGAACTTAGGAAAAAGTTTAACGTTTCATTGACTTAAACGATTGTCAAAATCATACATTTTTGCAAGGACCCTTTATATGTAGTGTGAAAAACATTGTGGCGCAGCAAGCTATCCTCAATGACGCGCGAAGAAAAGTAAAATGGTGGATATAAATGGGCAACTTTTGAGGGTGCGCCACACAACTTAAACCTAGAAATTTTCATTCAAATATGCAATAATGTCTCTGGCTGGTTAGACGTTTAGTTATTTTACGCAACAAGGATACCGCTGCCTTGTGAAAAAAATCGGATTGTTTATCTATTAAATATACTTACCATTTTGTCATTCAAAATATATGCTACTCGTTGTTAATAAACTCACCATTTTGATTTAATGTTATTGGTCCTTCTTGCGAATACGAAGTACTTTGGCTTTGTAATAAAACTCTCACAGCACACCTATAAGGAGGTCTCCGTGAGCATATCCCTGCAGTGGCGTAGTCGACGTGTATCTTTATACTGCGCAGGGCAAGGGCGGAGTCAATGGCGCAGTAGCTTAGAAGATTACAGAAGCACGGGTATGAACTGGCCCTAGATCAGCCATTAGATAAATACTCAAGATTAGAATTTAAACGCAGATCCAAAACGCAACGGGCGCCGCCTTTGCCGCCAATTTTCGCCCATAGTTGTTTCAGTCGAAATTGTAAACGTTTTACTCTCTGAATGTTGAGTTTGGTTCAAATTATCGACTAAATAATAAATAGGAGGATTAGTAGGATTGTTTTTTGTTTCTGAATTTATAAGTCTATATGACTAACCCTCGTGGAAGAGCACGTGGTAGTACAAGATGATGCCACTAGATGTCGTCATAACCTTGTTTATGTGTTGCATCCTTTATTTATACAGTCTATGGTTGCAGCTTACACTGATTGCATAATAACGTGCAAAAGTGAGGTTTGGGTGTTGGGTGCTTCTTTGCTGAAATTAGGCGAAAACCTCAATAATTTTTGTCAACCATGGTCCGGTAGCCTACACTTTGTGTAATGTATAAAAATCCAAAATTAATTGTTTTAGAATGGAGCTCTTATTGGCATGGCTAGCGGGCCATTACTGTAAACCCTCTATCTCCCGTATTAAACATTGTTTTGCAATATTTATATCAAACACACTGTGCATTAAGACAACTGTGGACCATTCAACACTATTTTTTAGAACCACCTATGGTCGAAGTATTAAAACCTCGCCCAGAACCGGTTGAATGCTCGCGATAATTCATGTCCAGCTACAGGTTGCTTTTTATGCATTAGGCCTGTGCCTAACCGTCTCACGGAAGTAGCTACACAACGGGTTCCTGGCGAGCTTGTGTGTTTGCACCGGCCCTGCACGAGTGATTTAGCCTACTTGCGCGATAATCGGGATTCTCGCGAGCATTTCTGTTCTGCGCGAGTGTTTACTGCGAGGTTACGCTTCGACTGACAATCGCACTGTCTCTGGCCTGGCGCTTCGCGGGGCGGGGCTCTTTCACGCTCGTTCTCGCGCAATTTGGCTTGACTTACATGGCAGGACCAAACGAGCAGTGTGGGAAAAGGGACAGCTGCGCTGGATCAGCCTGTTGATGATATAGGCCAGGATAGGCTAGTGGTCTATAGGTGTTGGACTCCCAGCCGGAAGGTCGTGGGTTCAAGCCCTAGAGTTGTCCTATAAGCGTCCTTGAGCAAGATGCCCAACCCCTATCAGCTCCATGTAATAGCACCATGGATAAAGGCGATGACATAACTATATGACCTAATTGTAATTGTAATCTGAGCTTTACTTCAACAACCCTCAGGCTAGCCTGTAGCTGATATGCAGCAGCTTAAGAAAGACAACAGGAATCCCAAACCTGTATTGACCAAACCTATACCTTGAATTGGTTTTCTATTTTGTCCTTAGAAGTTGTCTGTTCTGATTTACTGTAAGCCTATTTATTGTCATCAGCTGTTCATGTAAATTGTAAAACTCGTGTGCCACCTAACTTGCAATCATCTCACAATGTAGCCTATGCATTATTACAATATCTGGAAAATTAATTCAAATGTGATGTTTAAATTCAACTTTACAGCTTTAAACTAAATCGGTATATTGTGCACATTTACAGCCTTTTAACTACCTGCTTATCTAACAAACAGGTCATAGTTAAACGGATATCAATGCCAGGGATAATAGAAAGTTTATTCAAGTGAAAATATAACATCAAATAAATTACAAAATACAACTATTATTAGGTAGTAAATATGATATTACAAGCCACACAAACCCACATCAGAAGAGATCAATATTGAAAGTAAGCATCCTTATGCAAGATGCCTAACCTCTACCTGCTCCATGTAATAGCATCATGTAAATGTAAGTCGCGTTGGATAAAAGCGACCGTCATTGAAATGCCACTGCTTGCACTCGTATTTGAGCCAGTCTCTACTGTTAAGCACCCCACACCAGACTACTCTGCAGCATGTTGAAATATAAGGAAAAGATAACTATGACCCAACAAATTAACTTCAGAATGTTCCACAAAAACATTTTTTAGGAGTACAACTACTTACATTTCCTCATAGGAATAAATAACACCCACGGTAAAAACAGTATTTAACTTGAACAAAACGAGAGAGAGTTTTGATGGAAGGATTCATGTATTCTATTTAATTTAGCTGGTCCTGTCCAGTCTCCAACTTGGTGGGACAGTGTTTAGAATGTTTGGAGGAAACATCTGGAGATTTAGGACGTATAGGAACGCTATGGAATAGGAATTTGGACGCAGTCCAGGTGTTTTGCTGTGAATTCTCAAAGGAAACCCTGAGCCCTCTGGAATCTAAAGGTTCATCAGCCCACCATGCGCCTTCAAAAAGGCTCCTGAACATCTCTGTGGAGAGGGAGAGAGATCTTGATAAATGTCGTTTTCTTCTGAAGAGATTTTTGTCTTTACTCGTATATTTTTCCTCACAGATCTTTATTGTTAACACTGTTTCCCTCTTCTTCAACAGATACACTGTTTAATACAACTTTAATACAAAAGTCCTCTTATACAATATGTTTATTGTATATATTCTTATATAATGATATTCTTTTATTTTACTCTTAAAACTATTTGACTGTTTTTACCACCATGTATATTTTGTTGATTGATTGTCTTGTCTGCAGATGATTGTCTTGTCTGCAGAGTCAAGTGTTTCATTTCATTACCATTCATTGCTGCGGCTCTGTTTATGTATTTGATCAATAAACTTGGAAATGGAAATGTCCCACCCACACCCGAGTGGCTCGCATTCCTCTCCACCCCTCCTCCTACAGCAATGTGAGCTGCGGGGGGGTTGTTCATGCTGGTCTTCTCTGTGGTTGGTCACCCAGCACTCTCTGAGTTCCAAACAAAAACAACAATGTCTTTGTAACACCGGTCTCAGCCACACGGGGGCACACTCAAGGCGTGTACCTTTTAATCTTCCTCATCTGTAGTAATGTTACTCACAGGGCCCTGGGCTCAGTGCTGGCCCCCGTCATGGTTCTGCGTCCTACATAAAGATTACAAATTGAGGTGTCTGCGGGGGGGGGGGGGGGGGGGGGGGGGGGGGGGGGGGGGGGGGGGGGGGGGGGGGGGGGGGGGGGGGGGGGGGG
>JAOEHI010000012.1:95881-115683 GCA_025447815.1 Percopsis transmontana
TCTGGCTAGATAACCCATATCCTGATAGCTGATAGCGTTTTTAGTTCGAAACCTATACAAAATTCAAGTGGACCACAATTTACAATATAATAATAAAATATATTCAAAATCCTTCATAAAGCATAATGGGTAGACCTACTAGCATAGATTTGTACGTTTTTTTCCCACTGTACAATGTATAACTGGACAGCCCACGCCAACTCTACTTTAAAAAGATGTGTGTGTTTTTTACACTGTATTCCTGTTCCCTTTTTCTAATTATCTACAGATATTATTATGTCTTCCTATCCCCTCTCTGTCAAACACACTTGCGCTTGTTTTGATGCAGCTGATGTCCCTAACAAAATGAGGCAGAAAAGTTGTAATTTAGAAATGAGATCGCAGAGAGGTATGAATCGAGATAGCAATTTGAATATGATTACAGCCCTAAGGTCAGCTATGAGTCCTTGTTGTCTTACTTGAATATATGTATTAAAGCCTGGCCAAGGAGAAGCACATACAGTAGGCTACAGTATTACAGTAGTAACATTGTAGTAGCCTACAGGTTTCAGTGTGGGTTCCAATATTGGAAATAGTTGCATTTGTCAAACTCACTCCTGTTTACTCTCACACAACAAACTCTTTTACCGGGGTTTAAGTTACATTTGCAAATGAGTACATTATATCAAAGACCGTGCTGGTCAGTGAGATGGAATGAATGACCTTCAATAATACACATGGATTCCACATGGTAAATGCACTGAGGTAAAAAAACATGTGGAGGGCACAAGAACATAGAGGAATGTCGGGAAAAGTCACGGGGAAGAAAACCCTGTAAGATGACAGCAACGTCTTTCATTTGCATATATGAATACCATCATTATTAAAAGAGAGTGTACCCCATGTGTGACACTCCACACTCCCCGTGTATTCAGGGCGTCGAGGCTCGGGTCCTACAGACACCCAAGGGAACTTGTGTCCTTTGTCAAAGCAACTGGTTCTGCCACGATGGCAGCTTCACCTACCATGCTGGAGGACTTTCCCTGTGTGTGTGTGTGTGTGTGTGTGTGTGTGTGTGTGTGTGCTGTATATGACACAAATAATACATGAACAAAATTAATAAAAAATCATAATTACCACAGTTTGACAGTGTGTAAACTTAAACGTACGAGGGTGCTTAAACGTACCCTCCCCATGTGTTATAGTGCCTCCAGAGAGCATAGACAGGAGTGTGAGCCTATGGGGAGAAGTAGAGAGGAGTGTGAGACACACAACACACTAAGGCACGGCAAGGGGCACACACTGTCAGAGTTTAAATGCAATACAACGGTGTTATTGTCTCACGGGTTTTCGCCGGAGCTGATCGCTTCCACTCTAGTCAATGGTTGCGATTCCACCAAAAGCGCCGCGGCACGTTTCAGAAGCGTCCCAGAAGCGACTGTCCGCTCTGCTCCGATTAAAATACGAGCCTATTCTATTCCAGACAATTCGAGGAGAGCATCTTTAATTTACGTCATTGGATATGCTGTCGGTGGTATTCCCACAAAATAAATCTACGATGAGATAAATACATGTCGGCTACTTGAATTTCAAACTTTTTTTCAGTATTTGATTGTTATTTTGGTGTCCAACTTTGTAATTTCATCAACATGTTCTTTATCTCATGTATGGAAAGGTCAATGTTGATTTTTGTCAAGGCAATCTTTGGAGAGAGTGGAAAGAATGAAGCAGTCGTCCACCCATCTGTCAAGTGTTTTACAGCGTCTCCCTTCCAGCCTGCCCCGCTGTTACCATAGGCCTACAAATAATCCCTCGGGCTCATATCCCTATAGCTTGGCACATGGCTTTTATCCTCATCATCCTCAATTGATTTCTCAGCGGCCTTCGCCCTGCCTCTAAACGCGTCGGACCACATCGGACTGTGTCACAGGATACAGCGATAAATCCCCACAGCGTTGTTGCTGGGGAGACCTCATATCAACATGCCCAGTTTTGATTAAAATAGATCTTGGTCATGTTTGTTATGACTGAAACGCAAGGTTTGATAAAGGGGTAGTGTATCATTCTGGCCACTAGGAGGCAGAACGATGCAAAGGAGGGTCCCTGTACTATGCTCACATTAAAGGACCCCGAAGGGGGCGTGGACTGCATGCACAATCTATGCTGTAAGGGGTCACGAATACAGTGTGTTCAAATGATTCCTTTTGATCCTTATAGTTTCCACATAATATATTCCCCAGGTAAAAAGAAGAAATTCCTAAAAAGAATGGGCGTCAGTCCATACTTGTAGTTGCCCTTTAATGTTGGCCTTATTAATTCCAGTGTGTTGGGGTACAGTAACCCGATTTCCACCGGCAGCGTCAGCGACGCGGTCGCCGGAGCTGATCGCTTCCACTCTAGTCAATGGTTGCGATTCCACCAAAAGCGCCGCGGCACGTTTCAGAAGCGTCCCAGAAACGACTGTCCGCTCTGCTCCGATTAAAATACGAGCCTATTCTATTTTTTACGGATGCCGCTTCTAGGACGCTTCTGAAAGCAGTTCAAACGGCCAATCAGGTAGCACTTTCCTCATGAATATTTTGTTTTGTTTGTTGCTTCAATAAATACATAAATAAAGTGAACTTCAGCCGCCACTACATTGATACATTTCTTATTCTTCCCCAGTTTGTGTAACTCATTGATTCATTACACCATCACTGACACCTAGTGGTCATAAAGTATACTGTTAAAAGTATACTACTAGTATACTTCTATACTAGTATACTATCACGATAAACGTACTAAAACGTGCAATATTTTTAGCGTGCACACGCAATGTAGTAACACGATAAACACAATTAAAACCGCTTGTAGAAGCACAAAAAACACGGAAATTTTCAGAAACACAACAAGACGCTCCGCCGGTGGGGTATGAAGCCGCGCCGACGACTGCACAAAAACGCGGCGCAGACGGAACGCGACGCAGACACGGCCGGTGGAGTATGGAATGGAAATCAGGCGTTACGCGTGTTATTGTTGGAACATCCGCCATGAACGACGTAGTTTCTATTCCGTGTTTGTTTGACATTGTCAGCACTAGTTGTATGTTCCTAAACGTTGCTCGTCACAATACTTACTGGAAAAGTATTATATAGTTGAAGTTTGAATCATTTAAATGTAGATTTCTTCTTAAAATAGGATTCTAACTGCAAATGAAGCGTGCTTGGTTATTATTATTTTTGAGAGGGTGGGCAATGCCCCGCCCCCCCCCAAGAAGTAATCTGCATCCAGTTTGGTTGTCATTTTCGTTTGACGCACATCTTTCTAACAGCCATGGTCATTCTAGTCTGATAAGTAAAAGGCTGCTCATGCATATCCGCTAATTGTTACACGAGCTACCAGGCATGTAAGCAATTAGCTGAAGATATACCTGACTAGTCAGTATACATTATTATTCTTGGTTTCATGTTTAATCAGTGACACTTTTTTATTTTAAATTCGTTATTTGAATATGACAAATGATATGATAGAGAGCCAATCATTGTTCATGACCCACGACATCATCCATAGCAACGAGGTCAACCCCACCCTTTCTCTTAGCTTAAGATGTCTCCACATTCCTTCGTAAAAGTTGGTCTTGTGAATAGGATTTATGAGAAAACTTTTAGTTAGAAACTTTTAATACAAATTAGGAGTAGGCCTACTCTTAGTGGTGAGATAAAATGCTTTGTGAATACAGACCCTGATATACAGGATGAAAACTTGACCATCAAAACCATCGCATAAAACTCATCTGTCGAGGTCCCCACTCAAGTATTCATCATTCTGTTACTGAGTTGTCTTGGTGATCTCACACTGAGCAATTGACATGCTGGACTCATTGCTGTTTTTTCAAACAATTCAGTTTGATTGCTGATCCCTGCTCAGGGAGGCAAGGGGTAAACCTCTGAATGTCCCTCACGATATTATTGGTTTTTACTTAATGTTTCAACTGAGATCTTGTGTCGCACATCTCCCGCGCTGATCTTTGTAAATCCTAAACAAAGCAGGACATAGAAGGGTTAGACGCACAGAGTGGAAAGAAAAAAAATCTATTCATCATTGGATTTTGCTGGAGGCATTTTACAGCCATCACAGGCTGCATTGACCACATCAGAGGAGAAGGTCAGGCGATATTTTCCATTAGGGACATGGTGTTGCACTTTGTGTGGAACAGATTTGGAGTTAGGCAGAGGGGCTTTTAGAGTACAGAGGACTTTTAAGGAAGGTTTTATTGTTCCCAAGACAGAAGAGTCCTCCTCTTATGGCCATCGGGGATGAACTCGCAAGGGATTCAAAATGGCCACCGAATTTCTTAAAGAGTCCTTTGGGTAACACTGAGTAACACTGCCTTTGATGGGGTTATTTTGTATCAATATCTTTTCCAAAACACGGAAAATACATCAAGGTTATTAAATCATACTTATTCAGTTATATTTCCAGGTAAATACAGGTTTTAATATCCATCTTGTATTCATATAAGTCATATACTTTTAGGTGTAGTGAAACACAGGATAGAGACTGACTACCTGAGATTTATCTCATACCCTTTAGAGATCTAACTGGCACAGGTTTAATAATCAGTATTTTGTGCCACAAAATCCCTTGAAGGTTCTTGTTAACTTGTTAGTGTCCATAAACCTTTTACAAAAAAGTTTTATGTACCATAAAGGGTCAAAGAATTCATTTCAATATTTTAGAATATTATGTCAGTTAATACATTTACATTTAAATTTTAAGCATTTAATACATATTAAAAGGGATGTTCCTTTAACCAGTGGGATTATTTAACAGATAACAGATGCCAATTGGAAATGTTAATTACTTAATGTCTACCCTATTAGGCTGCTAAAAGATACTTTCTAGTTTACCTGAAATCCCAAGTGGAACGTGATCCACTCAAAATCAATGGACCAATTGGGGCACTGTAATGTTCCTGCAAATACCGAACCTAGACACCTGATTATCAAAACTGTTAGAACTGTCATAACTGCAAATGGAAGGCTTTCCTGAATGGGCAGTATGCTGAGTAATTATTGTATTCCTTGGCCATAAATAGCGGTAAAAAGAAAGTGATTGTTGGTTTAACAGCTGCTCATACAGCTCTGCTATCTCAGGTTGAGCTCGTGCTTATGGGATCCTCAAGCGCATGCAGGAGCAATATTTGTTAACATTTAATGCATACACACACACACACGTGGGGTCGACTCAACCCCTTTTTGTGGTTGCTCGTCAACAATCGGTGGGATTGACTGACTGCCTCCCTCTCTCTCCTTCACGCCTTTCTGCCTCCATTAGGACCCTGGCACCCTGATAAGAGTCATGGCTGACTATGAGGACATGAGCTCCCGTACCAACGCTTGTGAGTGTTGTGTTGTGCTCGGGGGGGCGGCGGGGGGGGGCTGCGTTATGCTGGGCCGGCCTGGCTTGGTCACCTTGCTGGAGGCTATTGGGGAGAGTTGACTTATAGAGGCCCGGCTGCCACCCAGCTCCTTAGTGTGCCCATTGTCTGCCATCTTGGTCCTAAACTCCCACGCTTGCACCTCTTCCACTTCCTGATCAGGAGCTTCCCCGCGTCTTCACCGGGTAAGCACTTTTGACCTTTCCATGGAAGGACAAGCTTCTGGTTCTCTTGTATGAACAAAGTTAATTAACCCTACCTCTACCTCTAATGTGGTTTCAAATGTAACAGTGGCAAATTCAATTAAATCAAATGAAGGCCCTTTAGGTTGAGGATAATGCTTTAACTTAAATATTTATTCAGTTAATTCAAGTCACCAGGGGCCTTAAGTAAAGACAGAGCTCATTCAGAAGTGACAAAGACAGGATCTCATTTATTAAAACAAGGATTTGATTTAAACGTGCTTTCTCCAGGGGTTCCAACCGCTCCTGGGTTTCGAAGGTGATCCAACCGCATTGTTAGAATATAAAGCAGATTTCCTCTGACGTGGCGCTCTATTTTAGCCCCGCGCACTTTTCTCTGCCTCTTACGATTCAATGTGGAGCAAATTTAATGCTCTATTTGTATATTATCCCACAGGCCTTTTTTTTTTTTTTACAGTCGGGTGGGTCAGTAACAGCATGGTGATCACTCAGTGAGATGTACTATAGGTACAAATATTCAGAAGGCATTTTGGGAGCCTCCTGGTTTGCCCTGAACAGGTGGAACGTATGGAGAGCATCTGTGCTGAAGGAGAACAACTGATAATGAGGTGGAAAGACTCAATCCTCGTTGTCTGGCGTGGCCCTAATCCAAAGAGTGTATCCCAGCCGCTTTCTATAGTCCAGCGAGCGGCTCCCTTGAATGCAGTGTTCTGCTGCCCCACTCCAACCCTAATAGTGTGAGATTAAGCCCTGCACAACTGTCCATATGACACGAGGCCTGGATTTCTGATGGATTGGAAAATCTGGATGAGACTGCTAAAGCACTCTGTAATTCTGCGCAAAAACACACGCACAGAAGCAGATTAAAAAGCTGCGGTACGGAGGCTAGATGGGGGGGGGGGGGGCTCATGGCTGTGAGTTGATGAGTTGGTACTGGTGTATTTGGTTCGCTCAGTTGTAGCCTACCCTTCCATATCTTCAGCATCCACGCTGAACTCCCTGAACTCTTAACTCTTAACTCCGGCACAGACCTAGGAACCTGGGACGGCCGACGGCGTCAAAGTGTCTGGGGCCTGTGCTGAGACATTGTTAGATTGTAGCTTTGGCGACAGTCAGGAATGATTTATGTTTCGCGTTTTAGAGAGGACACTGCTAGCCGGGTGCTAACACGGCGTTCTATGGGAGACAAACACCCCTGGGGCTACAATAAACATGCCCCCATAATGCCCGTGTGCCTCACTGGGCATGCCCCCCTTTTGTTCTGACTGAGTGAGGGGGGGTGGGGGGGGACGTTGGTAGGGGGGCGGGCGTAGGGGTGATGGTCACCCACATTTTGCATTATCATATGGCCTATTTACACCCAAACAGCATTCAGGGCGGTGGTATTGCATCGCAACAACACCAAATTTTGGCCGTTTTTTTTTTTTTTGCGGACGTGAGCCAGGTCCATTTCGTCATATAATTCCGAGAAGGGTCACGTGTCGTTTGTGTCACTCATGTGACATGGTGGTCTAGACCAATAGGGGGTCAGGGTTTGTGCTGGGCAGACCGAGAGGAAATAAGGGAAAAATAATTTCAACCCTCTGCGATTTTAAATTTTTTGCACATCGTCGAAAGCTGTGTACGTCCACTGTGTCCTGCGCTACAGAAAGGTAAACTCTTTCTACAATCATCATCATCAGCAATGTTGTAATTGTTATTATTACCCATAATGGCAATCATTAAATGCTGATTTTCTTCCCCAAGAAAAAATATTTTGTTAACAACAACTTTGTTGGACCTACAATATTGTAAAACTCTTCAGAAATTCTCAATGAGATCAAACTGCAATGACAGTCTGCCCACGGAGGGTAACAACGTCAATAATTAATTAACTTGGTAACTTACTCCCACTAAAAGGGTAATCTTTACTCTAACAATGAAGCATGACATCGAATGACCTATTGACTCATTATCTAATCTTATTGTTTTAGTTTATCTTATTTAACATCTTTGCCTTTGTGTTCACAAATAAGGCGAGGACTTGTGGGGTACAAATGTTTCTGTATTCCCCAAAGAATAGACAATTTCATGCTCAATGGAATTCCATTTTGGTCCTTTCAATTTTCTTTGTTTTGGGTGTTCATTGTCTTGGATTTGTGCATGAGTGCACTTATTGTTGATGGAATTGTCTCCAAAAGCTGAACGGGAGAGACTGATGGAATATCGACGATGGAATGTATCATAGAACTGCCATTTTTTCTTCTGTAAAGCTCGGCGACCTTGTTTGCCGTAAAAAATTATCAAATATAATAATATAGAATAATAGCTAATTGCTAGCTACTGCAATTGATATATATCGGGCCGGATATAAGATCGCTAGAGCAATTACTGTCACCCTAATATTAGCGCTGCTGTTCCCACTTATACTAAAGTCTTAGTCCCAAAATGTCATCATTACTCACAACCAATCTGCATTACTTGAAAAACTGAGGTAAATACCCTCCTTTGTTTAGGCCAGGTTTGGGTAAAAAGTGCCTATGAATATATTTCAAGTCATATCACTGCTGTAAAATACAGTCACAAAATGGTGTTCTTTGTTAAAACATTGAACTGAAGTAAACAGAAAGGGGAATATTCTAAAATACAGTGAAGAAATGTGAGTATTTTATTAGAGTAACTTAAAGACAAAACCAAAACGGGCACATGTGCGAGACCCATTCTGCGCGACGGCTCGAGCTAACCCTGCACAGATGGAAGCCATGACTTTGTGACAAGTGGTGATCTCACGTTACACGTTTGTGGCAAATCTAAAATGGCCGACTAGACGCTCAGTTCTTAGCGCCGCATTCATCGGCACAACATGGTGTGTGCGCATTTGAAAAGCCTTTACTGTGCTGTGGCGGGCTCAGCTCGCCCCGCCCCTCTCCCAGCGCTGTCACGGCTACCCTCGCTGGAGGAGAATACACGCTATCTTTATTTGAGAAGAACTAGTGCAGGCTACTTTCTTCTAGGTGTTCCGCCGTTCTGTTCTTCGCCCTCGCCATTCTTTGACGCTTTGTTTTGGCGGGTCTCATTGAGTGGCCAGCGAGGATGTGGATTTTTTTTAATTTTGATTGTGATCGAGGCCGAGGGATCTGGACGCATGGCTGCTGATGTAGACTGACAGTTCTTGGGAGTGCTGTCATGGTGGAGTATAGAGTAACCGCCCTCCCCCCAGCCTGTGCGTACCACCCCAGACAAGAGCTGCTCATATCCCAGCGAACTGAGGGTGATGACCAGCCGTGCCCTCCAAATGAGTGTCCCACAGGCCCACTTCTTTCTCTGTCAGGGAACCTCTTCACAGGGATTGTTGTTATTTGAACGGCTTCGAGTTGAAGTTTAAGAGTTAACGACGGCAAATCGGCACGCAAAAGACAGGTTCTTCCATGCGGAAATTAAATCTTTTCAACGACTCCTTGGAAACACACGAGGGGTCATCCTTTCTGCCCCTATTAGCTTTGATATACCCCAATTAATTTGGCTTTCGTTGAGTTGTAGAACTGCGATTGTAAAAGCGATACAAGTCCCAGGCTATACTGTAATTTTTTCCACAAAAAACAATGTTGAGTCGAGGTCGAAGGAGTTGATTACACCGCAGCATTCTAATACCAACAGAACTATTATTAGACTAGTATTGTAAGTACTGTAATAATACCGTACCATGAAATACAATTCAATAGGCACATCACTATTTAAATGCTGCTAGCCCTAATGAAGCTAGTTTAAATGTAATTGGGTTAGGGTTCAACTCCATGTTCGGCTCAGCGGTTGAATCACGTCATTAGCACTGCCAGCACTCAGGTTTCTACTAATTGGTACAGTTTAAGTAGACGTCTGCAGTAATAACTGAGATGACATTTCGGTTAGGAGAAAACTGCCTCCCCCAAGACCTTGTGAGTCAAAAATAATTTAGGTGTCTGGCCCAGAAACACTTCCTGATTGATTCAATCGAAGTTAAAGGTAAAAGGTCAAAGGGCACTGAGGGGGCACCCGATCTGTTCACTACTGTGTAGAGGGTCCCACCCTATGCATAGGATTGATTTAAACCCTTTTCAAGGTCAAAACAGTTGGCTTGGTTATAGGACAACTCAATCCTTCAACTGGCCCTGATTAAGACACTTCCAGTGCAACCTGCAGGAATATATTCCCAGGGAATATATTTCACATTCACTTGACAACACATTATCAAAAATATTATTGTGCGGCATATATGTATATATGTGTGCGGCATGAGAACTGTGCATCGAGAATATAATTCAAAAAAATGTTTTACTATAAAAGAGGTCTATAGTTTGTATATGGCACTTGTACTGTTCTGGAGTAAAAGTGTTCTACTTTTGCCAATCAAACACTTGACAACCGTTCTTAAACTGCTATAAACTGAAAACAGCCAATACACCGTTCGGTAACTGGAGGTGTCATTTTATTTTATTTATGTTATTATATAGTGAGATGTCTCACTTTGAAGCCGAACTCTTCAGACTCCATTTTGGAGCTGTATGGCCTCGCCGCTTTGCTTTAGCCTGGGTGCACAGCCTGGAGGACACATAATGACACATCTCCAGATATGGGGATGAGGGTGGAGCAGATGACTGGGGTAGATTATTGCCCTTTCCCTCTCTTATTTATAGGACTTTTTCAGATGAATCCCGCTATGTCTTGTCTCTGAGATCTATGCGGTTGACTGTGCTATTGAAGTATCTCTGGATCATGAACCCATCACCATGTGGGTGTACATTGTGGTTTATTTTGGTCACGGTAACTATTTGAAGTAATTATGATATAGAATCAGCGATCAAAGCTTACAGCCTCATTTGTTAACACTGCTTTGACTTTATTGGAGCAGCAATTGGATGTGTGTGTAAACTCAATGTGTATAGCTAAGGAAACTCACTTGGCCATTGGCAGGTTTTGATAAGGCTGATAAAGGTGAATAATTGATCATAAACCACCCATAGACATCAGTGAGTGCTCCTTAGAAAGTTGATTAGCTTATCTAGATGTTATGTTATTAAAATGTTTAACCGCTCAAGACAACTAGTTAACAGTTAACAAAAAAATCCAAATAGAATCTTTCCTACTTTTTTGTAATCCTTTGTAAAACTTTTTGTATATTCTTGGTCGCTTTTGACTTGTGTTAAAAATCGCTCGCTAAAGTCAACCATAAACATCTCTAAACCCCAAACGACATCATGCAGGGATATGTTGAACCAGGACCATGGCTAAAAGAGATTAGTGATTAGATTAATAACTATTATAGTTACCAATACTTATAGTTACAATAGCAACTCAAGTGTTGCTATAGTCAAAGTGACCTTCTTAACACAGGTAGCCTAATTGCATCTTCTTTCATGTGACAGGTATCTTGGAACAGAAGTTTGAAAATTAAATGACAGATGGCTCAAAATCTATCTACCTAAAAGAAATCTTTCTAAAAAGAACCATAACTTTACTTTGTCAAATATGTCCCCTTCAAATTCACTTTTTCCTGTATTTGCAGCTGTTTTTCACCATTCACAGCTCAGTGGCTTTCCATAAGAGGAACAGCTCTTCATTGTTAGAAGCGCATAAAGGCTTCCGAGAGTCATATTAAAGAGTGACCCTGGATTCCAGTTGAGCTTTCTCTCTTGAGCAACGCGTGCGTCCTTTTCTGTGGCAGAGCAGTCGTAGGCAGAGATAGAAGATAAAGAGAGAGCCATTTTGTGCGCGGCGCTGTTCAGGCGAGCGTAAAGCGTGATTAATTCAATAGCCGCCATAAAAGAGGAAGCTAGCAGCCCCGCAACACCGAGCATGACCCACTTTCCCCGTCAGATGTCATGAAAAATTCTAGATCGCTACCCAGCTCTCGTACATTGGCCCACTCCGACTTCCTGTCTGATTAACAACGGCACAAGGGTGAAGATTCCCAAAAGCTATTTAATTCAATTCACCCGTGCTTGCGGGGACAGACCAGTGACATGTTCTATTAAATAACAATTCTGTCAATATTTATGTTGTAAAGAGAATTGTACATTTGAAGGCTTGTTTTAAGGTTGTGGGAGTTTCACACAACAGAAGAATTCAAATAAAAAGGAAAGAAAAAAAACAACATGTGGATTTGCTGTGAGGTTTTAGCCCAACGGAACATATGATTCACTGGGCGTTGACCTAATTCTGTTATGCTACAGGATGTATGCGCAAAATACTGTCTGGGAGGAGAACTAGTCAAACAGTTCTTAACACTGAC
The DNA here is from genome assembly GCA_025447815.1 of Percopsis transmontana. NCBI lineage: Eukaryota > Metazoa > Chordata > Actinopteri > Percopsiformes > Percopsidae > Percopsis > Percopsis transmontana. Next base: position 107,730 of record JAOEHI010000012.1, read on the forward strand.
CTCATTCGTCTACGAGGGCTAACGAGGGCTCATTTTTGTTGACCTAAATCTACATTAGCACATCCCCCTATTTTTCTCCTCTCAAATATTCTTAAATGACAGCAGAAGGCTCCTAGAATTATTGGTACAGTACCGTTTTTCACGGAGGACATTTTAGTTTGTGACACAGGCAACGCATGCTAGTTATGTCCACATAAATGTAGTCCATGGACAGTTAATGTCCTTATCAGTTTAGGTTAAAAACTAAAATAGGTGCCTTTAGGGGGAGGGGGGGAGATGGGTGTGAGCCTATGAGCACTGTAGGGGGAGGGGGAGTGGAGAGGAGCCACTAGCACCCGGGTGCAGCAAGGCCATGCGCTGTTGTACCTTCAATTGAAAACAACAAAAGTGGTTTCAAACAAGGGCTAGTCTGGACACCATTTTTGCAGTGTACCTGCAACTGTAAACTGTATACTGAAGTGCTGTTGGGAGTCCAGTATCCCTCATCAATTAGTGCCCATAACAATCTGTTTGTAGTCCAACTGTACAATGAAACGATCAACTGATCATTCTGCACCATATTTCATGAATGTTTGTGAGTCTTAGAGGGTTTATCTTTGCCCTCCCTTCTCCCGCCCTCGTCCCAACTATCCCAGGGCGAGGTCCTGCACCGCTGGCTTGGGTCTTAAACCCGGATTAGGGCTTTTTATGTAATCTGCTCTCCTCTGGGAGATTGGAGAGACAGCTGGCCACAGAATCCCCTGTCCTTATCTGTGGAATCTCAACAGGCCACCGCATAACCTAGCGTCTCTCTCCCTCTCTATCTTTGGCCCTAGCATAGATTAGAGAAGACATAATTTCTGGAGCCAGTGGCAGGCATTAGTGCCAGTCTTAAAAAAATAAAAAAAAAACATACAAAAAGTGTGTCAAAGTACACACTCCAGTAGATATTAACAAATCTATGTGTGGACCTAATTTTTCAAAATGATACGTCAATATAAGAATGTACCCAGTTCCCATGACGATGATGTTCTTGTGAAAACAGTTTAATTTTAAAACATTTTGCTTAGAGACTTTGATTTTGTGTGGTCTGCCGTTTACCAATCTAGGGCATTCTATTAATCACTCTCGGGACATTATACAGTGGCTGGCCTTGGAATGTAGGCAGGGTGTGTGCAATACTGTCCCTTTCTATTCCTCTGTAATTGTTTGCATACTCAGGGGATCACTGACAATTCAGAGAAGTTTATTGAGACAGCTTACTTACTGATACTTAATCACCGTGTGAATAATGTATAAATCTGCACACACTCGTTCCAGGTGTAAATATCATGGTAAATATCATGGTAAATGTCGGCTAAAAGTTACAAATTCAAAAATAATGAACCTATATGTCCCGCTTTAATTTTATTCAAGCCTTTGCATTAAATTGTGATTTTCTACAGCCGCCCAAAGCGCACCAATTAAAATTCACCCACAGGAGCACTGGTAGTACCGCTAGTCCTTTCGCCAGCTGTCGCTTCTTTATGCGTCGGCTTGGCATTTCACCCTGCAGTGGTTCAGGAATGAGTACTGCCAATAGAATATGGTAAAAACATGCCAGGTTTAGGCCTTTGCCTTTTAGACAAGCAAGAGAAAAAATGGTGTACTTACAACGTACTTTTTCTTTTTACCGGAGTAACAATAGGACATGCAACACTAACATCAGACCACCAGGGGTACCAAACATAATAAATGTCTCTGTGGCTGAAGCTGAGCAGGACTCAGGGACATGTGAAGTTGATTGTGATTGGTTGTGAATGTTCTGGTCTCTTTGTGCTAGCCTGTAACAGCCAAGCTTATTTAAAAGTTGTACAAGTTATGAAAACAGTTAGCTGTGATTTTATTAATTACCCTGATTCAAATAAAATGTTAAAATAGAATAACTGATAAAAATGTAGCGGCTGTAGCACAGTTTGATGCTAAATACAGTCTACAGAGCAGCACAAATTCCATTATTTAATCTTTATTTATAGTATTTAGTCACATAACTCAAAAATAAAACAAAATCTACGGGGACAGATGGGATTATATTAACTGATAATGACTTCACCAACCAAACTAGGTAGCATAAAGACAACTGCGTTATAAGTGTAACTGGGTTATAATCAGATTCCTAATGTGCATGTGAACGTGCTTGTTGCCTGTGATTGACATCCCGGGGCCTTATCGTTCTCGTAAATCAAGGTCAGACTTTCCCGTTGGCCCTGCTCCTGAATCCAGTTTGTACTTATCAGGCCACACTGCAGAATAAAATATAGATAATAGGGTACATAGAGTAAAGAATATATATATATATATATATATACACACATACACACATGTATATATACACATGTGTATATAGCAAATAAAGACAAATGTAATGTCAACAAATCCTTCACTTTTTGTATAGCAGTAATTCTAATGATGTCTCCTTTACTCAAAGGAGACAGCTCAAATGTTTATGGTTGTCTAGTTGTATTATTCACAGCTCATCGATTACATTGTGTGGCATACTGGCATATTTTAAAGGTGACTTTTCACTGCTTAAATCTGATTTGTTTCATATTAGTCTGCATCTATCTGAAAAGGTCAAATCCCTATCGATTAATATTTCAACTTTTTTTTTTTTTTTTCAAAAAGTGATTCTAACTGTTAAAAACTGCTCATTTCTAATTGTAGCCAGCTAAATGTTGAGCTAAATGCTAAATGTCCCAACGGCAGTCAAAATGTGACATGGGACATTTACTGTCCCCACTGTAGCTACAGTAGCCCGGACTGCCCTCTTGCGTTTCATCTGATAACTGCCATTTGGCTTGAATTATGACGTGACTTGTCATTAAGAATAACGAGTGTGTGCGTGCGTGTGTGTGTGTGTGTGTGTGTTCTGTCAAGAGTAGAGCAGAGATATAATAGGCTGGATATCTTGTGAAATATGGCCTACACCAAGAGCAACTATGCACAGTGTGCTCAGTTCTCGTTTCCCAATTTGTATAAACCAAGACAATGGTAGCATGTATAATATTTATAATATTGATCTGAAGTGTCTCTCGCCCCCAGACTATCCTTACACGCAACGCAGAGCATGGGAGTTTGGACATGAGAGCCAAAGTCAAACATCTCTGTAACGGTCTGAGCTCATTATGGGAATTTATTTGACCACTTTCCTGTTGGCAGGTGACCAGTTGGCCGACTCCACCATCACACTCGCGTCGGCCCTTGAACCTCTCTCTTTCACGTGACCACACCCCTTCCTTCACGTCCAGCCCCGACATGGAACCCATCAAGGTCCAATCAGAAGGCGGTTTAAATGTTACCCTCACCATCAGGCTACTGATGCACGGCAAGGTACGATGGCAGTTATTGACTCATAATGACCTTAGACCCAATATTTTTTTACAGCGTTTAGCTTTCACCAAGCTTGAGGAACCAGCGTCTTAAACAGTTAGAGGTTTTATAAGACCTTCTGTACATGTACGGTGTCGTGTACACACACCAAACACGAGAGGAGTTTGAAATTATCTTACATTTCGGCCCCGATTATTGAACTGATGAAATGGATGTCAAGGCAGTTTTGCAGGTACCTGAAGGCAGTAAAATATTCATAATTATGGGCTTTATGTTTCGACAGGAGGTCGGAAGCATCATTGGAAAGGTATTCATCATTTAACACAAACATTTAACAGAAGTGTAAAAACATGAATGACAATTAAAATGTAATAACGTCTATTTTGTTTGTTTTGCTTTACAGAAAGGGGAAACAGTGAAAAAAATGCGCGAAGAAGTAAGTTTGAGGGAATTCATTGACTCTGAAAATGCCAATGGGTTTTACATGGCTAAGAATACCCCTTATTACTATTTTGCCCTCAACATATTTTCACCTGCAGAGTGGTGCCCGCATTAACATCTCAGAGGGTAACTGTCCTGAGAGAATAGTCACCATCACTGGACCGACAGATGCTATTTTCAAGGCCTTCGCCATGATTGCCTACAAGTTTGAGGAGGTATGACATTAACTTTCTAAAAGACTTTTCCCCACACAAGATAAATAGATGGTCAACTGTAATCTGTACCGTGTCATGGAGGGAAACCTCCTTTTCCTTTAATGCTAGGAATGTATGTTATACACAGACACACCCTTTTAAAGTAGGAAATACCATACATAATTGTACATAACTAAATCATACTTCCATCATATAATGCTGACCGACTGGTGGGCATGGTTTACGATGGCATTTTATTTACTTCCGCGGGCGTCCGACCAAGCCAGCTGTGTCTGCCTCCGCAGGACATCATCAACTCTATGAGCAACAGCCCCGCCACTAGCAAACCCCCCGTCACCCTGAGGCTCGTGGTCCCAGCCAGCCAGTGTGGCTCTCTGATCGGCAAAGGGGGCTCCAAAATCAAAGAAATGAGAGAGGTAGGGTATAAAGGCACTTTATTACAATCTCAAATACTAAAAACGAAAGACCTTGTCTTTTGTTTCAGTGCCTTATTGGCCATATGCACGGGCACTCGGAAATCAGCATTAGGAATTAGCCAGTACATTAATTTAAGTTGTTTATTGCCAAGGAAGTTTTTAGAAAACGTAAAGTGCATTTTTACATAAATACGTTGATTGAAATTGAAAACATGAATGACCAAACGCAAATACAACCATAAGCCAATAAGTAGGCGCCCGCTCACACCCCTGTGCCTTCCAGTCCACAGGGGCTCAGGTCCAGGTGGCGGGGGACATGCTGCCCAACTCCACCGAGAGGGCCGTGACGATCTCGGGGGCCCCTGAGGCCATCATCCAGTGTGTCAAACAGATATGTGTGGTCATGCTTGAGGTACGGTGGGGACGGGGGGGGGGGGGCGCCCGCCAAATTCTGACAAGACAACGGAAAGAGGGAGATTTATGTTTACTTGCAAATCACACGATTCGTGGACAGCAAAGACAGTGTCACTTAAAGAGCCAGCGTCGGGTCGGGGATTGGTTTTTACCATTAGCGTGCATGTCACAAACAGCGTTTTATGATAGATAATCTAGGCTGAGTCATCATTATGCGGTTGACAGTTGGGTGTCGCAGAATGAGGGATGAATAGAAGTGGCCAACGCACACTAAGGCGCGGGCCACGCCCCGAGGAGGGATGTCAGCATGTAGACATAAGTGCAGAGCACACACACACAGCATGTAGACACACGCGCAGATCGCATGCACACACACACACACACGCACGCACGCACGCCCACATTGTTTTCCTAAGGCATTGCCCCCCTCGGCCTCCGTGTATGACCCTTTCTGTCTGTTGTTCTCTTTCTCTGTCCTATTTCTTTCTTTGCACTTCTTGCTGCATCTCTAGCTGACTTTTTTCTATTATTATGGGCTCTATTATAATTTTTTTATCTCTTTTCCTACTCTGCCATCTTTCCTTCGCCTTCTCTCACCTAATCGCCTCATCTCTTTATCTTTCCAGTTATATTGTTATCTATTGTGTTCTCTGTCTTTCGGCTTTAATGTTAACTTCACGATTCCCCCCCCCCCCTCCCCCAGTCCCCACCGAAAGGTGCCACCATCCCTTATCGCCCCAAGCCCGCCTCCACCCCTGTCATCTTTTCAGGTGGCCAGGTAAGAGCAGACCCACTGGGGGCATCAACGGCCAACCTCAGCCTGCTACTACAACACCAGCCACTGCCTGTTAGTGTCGCACCAGGTTTTACACACTTCAACCCCCCCCTCACCGCATCCCCCACGAAACCCAATCCCTTCCCCCATGCCCCAGCAAGGCAACACCCACCTCGTACAGTAGCACGACACTGCCACTGTGCCACACCGCGCACGAACTAGGGTAAATAGCATTTTTGTAGCTGGCCGGTGAAGCGCTTTGTGTTTGTAAAAGGTCCCCCCTTGTTAGTTGAGTTGTCTGATGGAAACCAAAAGAACTGGACTAGTTATGAAATCTGTCTAACTTGTCATTTAGCTAAACTGAAAATAAAAACAATCATGGTGTCAGTTTATCCCTGGGTATGACATAATTACAACCAATTATCTTTGATATATCCTCCCACTTCCAGTCAAATAGCCAATCACATTATGGCATGTAAAAAGCAGCAACACCATCTGAAAGCGAAATTTCAGCTTGAAGGGAGAAAGAGCCCATTCACATACATATATTTTATTTCTTATTATTGTTTGATTATGAACTAGGCCCTATATACCGCCAAAATGTTTTGGGGCATCTCCACTGACACCACGAATCACTGAAATGAATCTCACCTTCCAAACAGCCACCAGAAATGTTGACATTTTATCAATGTCATTTAGGTGCTATGCCTGGGCCTGCCGTCTTGGCTGGTGTTGAAATTAAATTTAGCTCAGTTCTGACCCCTGTGGCCCCTATAAACTTCATCCACGAGACGCCGTCACCCTATTCCCATCAGTCTGTCCTGTAGTTCACTATTGTCCTTCCACTGCCCGAGTCGTTCCTTATCGATTTTGTTCAACTGGATGGAGTGATGTTTAATTAAAGCACATGACAGAGAGGCTGTACCACAAGCCTGAAATTGTATAACCAAAATGTAGAATGATGATGTTGAATACATATTTAGTTGACATGATGTAGCATTTGGGAAATTCCTTTTTGTTTTTACTTTAAACACAGAAAACGAGTGTTTGGAGAAGGCAGATTAAGTACACTACGCAAAGTATGATTAAATAACATATTTTTTCTATCTGTCGTTTTCAGGCTTACACTATCCAAGGACAGTACGCAATCCCTCATCCCGACGTGAGTGCTGCCCCTGAGAGTTTCCTCTCCACCCCCTGTCTTTCAACCCTCGCTATCTCTTTGCTCTTTTCTTATTATTAATATTAACTGATAATATTAATACTTTTTTTTCTTCTTCTTATGTGTATTTCCTGTATCTTAACTCTGAAATCAGTCTCAACCCCTGCCCCTCCATGTGGCGTTAAACTCCCTGGGGCTTGGCCGGGTGTTGTGGAGATACATATGACATAATATTGTAGGGAACAAAACATTAATAGCCTACCATATTATCTGGGGATTGTAGCGGTCCAAAGTTTCACTTTTTTTTTTCTTCTTTCTTTTTTTAAACGTCAATTCAGAGGATGTCTTGGTTGGTTTGTGCAACTCACTGCAAACAAAGTCTGCAGCGTAACGCAAATATACAAAACAGTCCGCTAAAAAGCGTCACGGCTGATCGGCCCGCTCATCGGCCAAGACCCCTACGAGTTTCCGCTCTCGCTCTCGGGTCTCCTTTCACCTCTGTGTGTTGTTATAGCCCCGCTGCCACAACCCCTCTACTTCTACTCTTGTAGTGACTTACAGAAGCGCGCACCCGTGCGCGTTTTTTAACGATGACCTGATAGCTCTGCTGTCCTTATTCCTTTCCCCCCCTCAGCAGTTGAGCAAGCTCCACCAGTTGGCTATGCAGCAAACCCCCTTTACCCCCCTCGGACAGACCACCCCTGCTTTCCCCGGTACGTACCCACCTACACGACGGACCCTCTACCGAAGTTCCTCTTCTCGTTTCTCACCTTGTAGAGTCGGACACGCTCTCTTCCTCCTCTCTCTCTCTCACATTTTCCTTTGTTTCTTCTTCTTCTTCTTCTTCTACTCCTCTCTCTTTATCTGTTCTTCTTGTTGTCGTTTCTCCTCCTGTTGGTCTCCGCCAGTGACATGGCCGGCTGGTGGTCTGCTCTGGCTGACGTTGAGATCTCCTTGGTTGACGTGTTTTGAGTTCTCTTCTTTAAAACGCTTTCCCTTTAGTGTCTAATTGTTGAGTGAAGCGAGAAGGATTTTCATTTATTCTTTTTTTTTTAGAGCAGTGGTTTTCAAAGTTTTCAAGCCGCGGCGGCGGGGGCGCGCCCCCCCCGCACCCAGGGCCCAGACAGACCCCACGGCACTAAGGCCAAACACAGGAATGAGATAAGTAAATAAGATAAATGAT